>JAQFXT010000268.1:0-50930 GCA_034683725.1 Strigamia crassipes
TTTTGTTAGTGCATTTGTTGTTAGCGGCATTAATCATCGATTGTTTGATAAAACGTATATTTAAACAAAAATCCATCAACACCTACAAATTTGAACTTTATCTCGACCAACCGGAGTTACGGAGGTCGGTTATCGAGAAAAAAAATTCAAGTTTGAGATGATCGAGGTGTAATGGTAATGTAAACCACATACCCAAATTAATAAAGTTGCAACAACAACAAAAATTCAAAATGCCTGCTGCCACCGGGTCAGTCTGAAATCGAGTCGCATTCGGGGTCGGACGGAAGCGGTGCTGATGGTGACACCGCGAATCACTTGCAGGCTGAAAGCCACCCCGGTAATTCGTCCGAGTTCCTCCAAAACTTTCCCAACACGTGGCACCAATACGAGAATCTTCTCCCGCAGTGCCTTTACTTGCCGAAACTATCGCTGCCACTTGCCTCAACTCTTCTACAAATTTATTTTTGGCAACCAACTGCACTTCGAAAAAAATCAAATTACTGCCATCGAGTGTTCACTAAACAAATAAATAAATAAATAAATAAATGTTATTATTCATAAATTCGTGTTATTAACTCCACAGGTTGAAATCCGTGCTTCGATGACCAATGAGTTCTTTGGAAGAGTTCTTAGGAAACGCGCGTCATCTTCTTTGAAAACTGAAACTCATCCGTTAATTTTTTTGTTAATTTTAAAAATAAAAATAAAATCATTTCACCTTCTGTGGTCTGAGCATTTGTTATCTGTAGATCAGCTCGTGCGAATGGGGTCGCAAAGCGGAGAAATACCTTTACCGCCAAAAACTTCTTTCGCCATCTCGCAAATTTCGAAAAGTTTGAGATTGACGACTCGGTTGCTTTCCTTGACCGAATGAAAAAGTTGGCTGGGAGACGTGCAGACTCCTGACTGTTCGTAGAAGACCATTCTCAAATAATTTAATTGCAATTAATTCTAATTTTGAATTGCGATTTGCGTCGTTACTTTAATTCAACATCCTCGACTTCAAAGTGGCTCCGATTGTACTTAGAAAGAAGTTGAAAATGTCTCGTTTCCAGAATTCGTTTTTTTTTAATTTAAATAAAATTTAAATAAAGTAAGTGTGATCCTTCGTGACCAGTTTTGGACTCGGAGTTGTAAAATTCAAGTTGTAAAACTAAAGCACTTGGCTAAAATAAATGTTTAAAGTAATTGCAAGGCCAAAAAAATTAAAAGGATTTGTTCTTGCATGCGTCGACTGAGACTCTAAATTTATTTTCAAGCGTATGTCCAAAACTGCAAGTCCTAACCTCTGCGCTCGCAAGTCCAAAGCTGCAGAAATTGCAATTGCAATTGCAGCGCGTTGCGCAGCAACTGCAGTTTTGAAGAAACAAAAAATTAAAACAAATTTTTCTGCTTTTTTTTTCTCTCCAATTGCTCGACTTTAGTTTTACGAGCAAATTGAGTGAAAGCAAATTACATTTTTAATCATCGAAAATTTTCATGTTCGATTTGACCGTTGCGATAATTAAAAATTTAATCGAGGTGGCCAACTTCTTCCCCGAAAACTAAAAAATACCTGCGCAACAACTGCAGTTGTTGCGCGACAACTTTTCTTCAAAATTGATAGTTGTAAAACTACTTTGCAATTATTTGAACACTGCCAATTCGTAATTCGTTCGCAATTCATTCGGAATTGCCACGGCATTGGGTGATCGTACGCTCCGGACGCGGGTTCGGCGTACAAGGCCAAGTAACCAGAGCCCGAAATGACCTATGTGATGGGTACCCAAATGGTTACCCACTAATGAAAAACTCCTAGGCCTACCCACCCACGCCTACCCATGACCCAAGCTGCAAGAAAGATCGACCCTGCTGCCGATTTGCGCATTTATCTGCACGTGCAAAGATTTATTTTAATTTGAAATGTCTGCATTTATTCGGTTTTCAGATGACACTGTAAAAGAAAAATTAATAACAAGAGCATTTAATGCTGTCAAAATTTAATTCAATTTAATAATCTAATCACTTCTTAATCATTTATCGTTGATGTCAAATGTTTTCATCCTACGTATGGTCTTGCTGTTCGAGTGTCTGCAAACCTAACCTAACCTAACCTAACCAAGTGTGTTGGAGTTGCCCTACATTAAAATACCACGTTTTCTTCTGCCGCACCAAAACCTGGCACCTCCACCCCCTCGATACGAGAGAAACTATCTTCCCCTTTACTCCTTTACTTGCAGAAACTATTGCTGCCATTTGCATCGACGCATCTACAAATTCATCCTTGGCAACCAACTACACTTCGAAGAATATCAAAATACCTGGATCAAATTACTCCCATGCACAGTGCTCCCATGGAGTGTTCACTAAATAAATGAATAAATAAATAAATAAATAAATAAATAAATAAATATTATTATTTATAAATTCATGTTATTTGCTCCACAAGTTGAAATCCGCGCTACGATGATCGAAGAGTTCTTTGAAAGAGTTCTTTGGAAACGCGTGTCATCTTCTTTGAAAAGTGAAAATCATTTATTAATTTCTTTGTTAAATTTAAAAAAAAATTAAAATCAATTTACCTTCCGTGGTCTGAGCATTTGTTATCTGTATATCAAATTCGCAACTCTTTCCAATTTTTTTCGGTTAAATGGTCGATTTCTTCAAATCACCGACGGAAATGTGCAACCCGCTAAAAGTGAGCTTGTCGTAATCCAAACTACTTTAAAATTTGAACCGAACGGACATTTTTACTGTTAACAAAACGAGCAACAACTTGTCCTCGTTCATCCTAATCGGCGAAATACAGTGTCAACGTCGATCGCGTGCACGATAATTCCGATCGTGGATCGTAAGGTCTGTCACAAAATAATAAATACCCAACATCATGATTTTATCGACTTCGTCCTAATGGTTAATTCCAACAACGTAGCGTTACACTCATCGTACGCGCGAATTATTCGTGTAAAAATGTATTTTAAGTAAGTAGTAAAAAACTCGGATATCCGATTCTTGTTTTTTTTTTTATTACTGATTCATCTTCGATTAGCTAATTAATTCATTGATGCGACGATCCGAGTCGGAGTGGTCACTTCCAGGTCCATCGTCCGGCATACCCATCCGGCAAAATCCATTCTCTCAGTCTCTGCGTTTTTTATGAACGGGTGATTCTAGACATAATAATAATAATATAATAATAGTTTAATAATAATAATAATAATAATAAAAGAACAAATTCAAAATTATCGACGAGGACTCACTATTAAGGTTTTTAAATCGGCTCTTTCGGTCGGATTTTTCTTTAAACTTCGATCGACGAAATCTTTAAATTCCATCGTAAACAATCCGGGAGGTAATGTCGGCGGCGGCTGAAATAAATTTTTTATTATTAAACGTTAAATTATTCAACTTACTAAACGCCGTTACTTCGTTAACTATGTAATCCAGCAATTCGAATATGGCCATCGGCCGCGGTGCATCGACAACGCCGTAACCGATTATCGCCGAACGAGGCGAACGGTTTCGAGGCGACACGTCGATGTTGTCGGTGTTTTGGGAGCCGAAGATGGCGGCCAACGCGAAAGGGTCCGGCGGCGGGACCGGATACTGGCCGATGGCCATCTCCACCAGCGACAAACCCATGCTCCAGATGTCCGATTGAACCGAATAGTGCGTGCCTTGCAAACGTTCGGGCGACATGTACGAGCGAGTGCCGACGAAAGAGTTGGCCATCGAATCGATCAGTTGGCCACTCACCCCGAAATCGCAAATTTTGATTTCGCCTCTCGAATTGACTAGAATGTTTGACGGCTTCACATCTACACATTTATTATTACAAATTATTATTTCGTGTTGTACTATTATTATTATTATTATTATTATTATTATTATTATTATTATTATTGAAACCTCGGTGCATTATTTGATGTTTTTCGCGCAGGTAACTGAGACCTTTCAAAACGGCGATGCTAATTTTCCCTAAAATTGGTTCCGGGATACGCGCCGCCTTCTTCAAGATAAGATCTAAAGAACCGCCATCCTACAATTAAAATTCAATTATTAAAGCAATCTATTTCATCAATTTAATTATGAAATCATCAGAATACCATGTATTCCATGCAGATGCTGATTTCGCCGTCGCTGTAAAAGGCACCGTAAAAACCGACGATGTGAGGCGAATTACATTCGTGCAAAACTTTCAGTTCTCGAATAATTTGGTTGCGTATCGCGGGTTTCACTTCGAGGTGAATTAATTTCCTCGCCATGATCAGACCGCTCGGTTTGTGTCGGACTTTCGTGACGACGCCTCCGTTGCCCGCCCCCAATTCGCCCAATTTATCGAAATCTTCTCCGTTCAACTCGCCCACTTGTTGTTTCTGCGTGAGAAATGCCTCGAGTCGCCGCCGTTGTTGATCGTCCAAATCGAGATCTTCCAATTTCTTCTGCAACGTCTCAAGACTCGGATCGCTCGATTTCCTACGAATTTGGTCAATTTAGACAATTTATATCGCAAAAAAAATTTAATTAAACAAATAAAAATAAACAAATAATAAATAGATGAATAAGTAATTAATTAATCATTTACTCGTTGCACTCGACGTTCGTTCCGCTCTCGATCGATTCTATACATCCCGGTGGTAAAGTGAGTTTCAACTTATTCTTTGACATAATCTACCACTAAAACAACAACACCGGCGCAACGACACACCGCCCGATAACACGGTAGCAGTTCCGCAGTACCGAATAAAATCAATAATTCAATAACTATATATTTTTGCAGCTATTATAATAATAATTTATTTAATAATAATTAGAAATTGAAAATTTATATATTAGTAATTAATAGCTCAAGTTTAATTTGTTAAATAACATTAAATGTCGACTCCGCAGAAATCTCTACATTACGTATTTCCGGTCGAGGGAATCGAGTTGTCTGTAAGTTTGTCAGGTATGGTTTTTAATAATCCGAAGTAATCGGCGTTATTCTGATCGTCGATTCGTCTTGTTTTAGGGCGAAAAATGGCGCGTTATTCTATGGAACCGGAAAATGCCACAAAATGTACGTACCGCGAACGAATTTCGACAAACTAAAATAATGAATTAATTTTTTTTTTCTCGTGTCGCGCAGCGTGCAAAGCCAGAGGTTCGAATCTACGTGTTCATTTCAAGAACACGCGCGAAACGGCGCAGGCGATTAAGAAAATGCCGTTGAGACGCGCCGTTCGATTTCTGAAAAACGTAACCGCCAAAAAGGAATGCGTTCCGTTCCGACGATTCAACGGCGGCGTCGGCAGATGCGCTCAAGCCAAGCAATGGGGTTGCACTCAAGGTCGGTGGCCGAAGAAAAGCGCCGAATTTTTGATGCAATTATTGAAAAACGCCGAAAGCAACGCCGAATATAAAGGATTGGATGCCGATCACTTGGTCGTCGAACACATCCAAGTGAACCGCGCGCCGCACATGCGGAGAAGAACTTACCGGGCGCACGGACGCATCAATCGTAATAATTATTCAAATTTAAAATTCATAATTTAAAATTCAAAATTCAAAATACAAATGGGCAATTTAATTCGCAGCTTACATGAGCAGCCCCTGCCACATCGAGGTGATTTTGACGGAAAAGGAGCAGGTTGTCGCTAAACCGCAAGCCGAGGACGAGCCCGCGAAGAAGAAGGTTTCGAAGAAAAAGTTGGCCCGTCAAAAGATGATGCAGAGAGACTAAATTCTGCTGTAGAATTAAAATTATTATTAAAACTGAAACGCAGAAATGATGAAATATTTTGTTTTTATTTTTCTTCTTAATTATTATTATTATTATTATTATCAGTATCAGTATCGTACGAAGGAATTATACACAATTTGTTTTAATCGTTGCGCGTCATAATTCGAGAGATCTGAACGCGTTCCGACACAGGATCGCGCCTAGAGACGGCGGCCGATCGACCGGACGAAACACCTGCCCGAAAGTAGGCAGTAGTTTTTCGTACGCAAAACGATATTCCCGCTCTATGGAAGCTGTAAAAGTGTGTGAAACGAGAGCGCGCGAATTAATTAATTAATTAATTAATTATCGAAAAGACGACAATCATCTATACTCACATAAACTAATGTTTTCTCGTCCGACTGCCGCTACGACTAGAAAAAGGATGTCGCGGTAGACGCTGATGCGCTGACGACGATACACCGGATTCTTTTGGATGTCGACTAAAAGTAATCTGACCGATTCGGTCAAATCGTTACGACTAATATTCGTCAGGATTTGTTGCATTAAACTAGAAATAAATGAAAAATAAATTGTGAACTACAATTCAAGGGCGACTCTTAATTGCAGTAGTGGCCGAGTCCGAGTCCGAGTCCGAGTCCGAGTGCGGTGTTTTGTGTCCGTTTGTTAGTTTGTATTAAATGCAATAAGGTAGTACGCGCACTTCCGCAGTTAGGAACGGGAATTGCGTATAAATTTCATCGACTAAAAACCGAGATTCTTATTCAGGGGCTCTCGGCCGCGACTGCAATTTGAGTGCGACACGACTCTTAATTATACAAATCGGAACCAACGTTTTATTCAGCGGTCTCCTTTCGGTGAGCAAAGCGCTGATCAGAGAAGACGGAGAAGAAGCATTTTGATTCCACAATATGTACATCGGCTGCCCGATTTCCTCGTGCAGTTTCACATTGTCCCACATGCAGCGCACGACAACACCGACTTCTTTGGCTAACAAGCCGATCATGTGGCTGGGTACGCGCACACGCTCAAAAAACCAGATCTAATGAGAAAGAAAGAAAGAAAGAAAGAAAAAAAACATTAAACAAATTAAAGAAATAAAGAAATAAAGAAAACTTAGCGTGGTTGCGTTCGTACTAGGTTCCAGTAGATGATTGGATGTTCGTCGACGAAGCGAGGCTCGCTCAAACAAGCGTCGCCCTCATGATCCAACACGTTCTCCATTTCCTTACGCAAAACGATCGGACTCAAATAGGGCACGGACAAGGACTCCGGCGGATCGATGGATCCTTTGGACGAGGCGCGACTCGACGCCAGACTACCGCCCCCGTCGTCGTCGTTGTCGTTTTCGTCTTCGTCTTCGGCTATTTCTGCCAGTTTCTCGCGACGGTCCTTAAATCACAATATTTATTTATTTATTTATTTATTTATTTATTTCTTTCTTTTCTTTCTTGCGTTGTGCAAACTCACTCGAATCGTAACGACCAAGAGCGGGACTAGTTTATTGTCACAAAATTGACACCGCGTATTTAAATTGGAATCCTCGGCCGTCCAATTGCTCATTATTTCTTCATCGTAAAGCACGCAGCCGCAAGTGTGGCATCGTGAACACGTGTTCATCAGAACTTCCATTCCCGCGTCGGCGGACGACGTCGGTGTCAGCCTGAACTCTGATGGTGGTGACGATGATGATGATAAAAATAAAAAAAATTAATAAAAGTTAGATGTACATTCTATTTACTTCTTATTAAAGAAAGAGCACCGGTGTTTTTCGCGAGACTGAGTGTGCGAACCCTTTTGGCTTCGCCGAGCATCGCGTCGATTTCGTGAGGCGCCAAATCCTTCGCAATCGCAGGTTGCATCGTCCTCTGGTCGATTTCCACCGCCGCCGCCGCCGTCGTCTCGGTCGCCGCCCCCGCCCCCGCCCCCGCCCCCGCCCCCGCCCCCGCCCCCGCCGTCACTCCCGTCACCCCCGTCACCGTCGCCCCCAGCCCCACTTCTTCGAATGATTTGTTCATCCCGGACGTGGTCGAAATGGCCTCCCTGATTTCGCTCAGCTTGCACGCCATCGATGTGGCGGCCGACTTCAAGCTGCCGAGAATGTCGGTTTTGCGCGGCGACTGATTAAAGGCCGACCGCAGACTGGCCAGACCCGAAAAACTGGCCGAAGCCAGAGAAGGAGGAGGATTATTCTGCCGCTGCGTGTCGGGCAACGCGGCAGACGACGATCGATGAATGCGACGCAATTCGGGCGCGTGAGAAAACGTCGCGCTGCGAGTCACTTTAGGAGCGATCGACCCCCGATCGTTCGAATCGTCTTTGAGGCCGCTTAATATTTGAGCGTCGTTGCCGAAGCTGTCGGAGCGCAGCATCTGCTCGTCGTCGTCGTATCGATCGGAGAGCGTCAGCAGGGCGCGATGATGACGAGCTGCGCCGGCCGCCGTCGCCGTCGCCGTCGCCGTCGCCGTCGCCGGCCGATGGTGCCACCGTAACCCGATCGCGTTGCCGAATTCTTCGTCGTAACACGTGGACGTGGACCCCGTCATGAGAACGCCGGCCGAGCTGTCGACTAAGAAGGATCAAGAAATCAATCAATTAATTAATTAATTTGGACAAGCCTTAAGCGAATGAATGTCGATCCTCCGCACCGATGTCCTGCCGGCTCGTGCTCTCCAAACAGCTGACGGAAGAACGGACGATCGTCCGCAACCGAGAGCGCAAGTGATCGGATTCGGCAAAATCCACGTCCTCGAATCTCAAGATCCGATTGACTTTCGCCTTGCCGGCCGCCACGCTTTTAAACGATTCCAGTTCGGTCATCGGCGTCGAACTAATACTGGAAGAACTTTTCTGCGTTTCATCCGTGTTCATCGAGTTGTAGCCTTTGGTTTGGATGAATCAAATCAAATAAGTACAAAATAATCGTACAGTTTTCCCAACCAACCAACCAACAAACCTGTGCTCGCCCCGTCCTCGCAGTCGCTGTCGGAGGCGCGCGGACGAGAACCCCGTTTCAACAGAGCCACCCCTATTATCACGTTTCGAAGTTTATTCCACAGTAGGTAGGCGTTCGTGTTGCACGCCGGCCACGTACTCTCGTAAACGGCCTGCAAGCAGATACATATAAACAAACGTACTTGCCGTACTTGATCGACGAGCTGACTTTATTGTAAAATCCGTAGGTTATCGCATTCGGTTGTATCCCGTTTCGCTTCATCTCCGCCAACAGCTTGACGGCCAGCACGGGTTGGCTGTACTGTCCGCATAGCTGCATCAACACTCGATAGCAAACCTCGTCGGGAGGGAAAAGACCGACCGACTGCGAGCCGACGAGGATGTCGTACGCCGTCTGCAGCGCTTTGGCTTTCGACGAATGTGACTGGACGAAAGCCGGCAAATGAATGAACCACAACGTGTAGCAGTAGCTCACCAAACATTTCGACCACAAAATCGGTTTTTCCGAGTGCCGTTTAGCAATCTTGAATATAAAAATAAATTTAAAAAAAAAACAAAAAAAAAAAATAAATAAATAAAATAAGAAGAAAAAAAGAAAAAGAAAAAGGATATCACGTATTATTTATTTAATTTATTTAATTTATTTAATTTATTTAATTTATTTAATTTATTTAATTTATTTAATTAATTTAATTAATTTTATTTATTTTAACCTGTCTGGCACTTTTGATCTCTTGTTTGGTCCTCTTGGCGAGAGGACTGCCCGGTATGGGCAAACACTTGCTCAGCGGCGAAACCCAAGTCCTGACAAATTGCTTCTCGTGATAGAACGACGCGTTCAAATTTCCGAAACCCGTACAAGTGTACGCGACGTTCGCTTCGATCGGTTCCGGCGGCAAAATAAACACGGTGCGTTCGCTAATCGACAAACAAACAACTTTTGATCGACTCGAGTCAGGTTTCGTTTCGTTTCGATTCGAGCGTACCTTTGAACGTCGGCCTCGAGAAGACGAAACTCCTTTTCGGGCAGTTCCACGTCGATCTTTTCCGTGCACTCGTCGAAAAAGGCCAAACTCACATCCTTGTCGGATACGAAAGACCGTTCTTCGATGAAGCGGCAAAACATCTGGGTCTTGACGAGCAGATTGTAAAAACGGTGGTGAACCTTGTCCCGGCTTTTGAGAAAACCTTGGATGTCGAACAGAGAGCTGCAGTCCGTGGCGGCGATGGTGGGCGCTTGCGTGATCGGCTGAAGAAACGAACGAAATCCTTTCAACACCGACGCGGTGAAACGCAGAAACGCTTCTTGAATGTCCAACTCTATCGCTCTCTGGTTAGGCCGTGAAACGGAAAAATTCGTGAATTTCCAATTTTTTGTTGTTTTTTTCCACCAAACTCACCTCTTCCCTTTTCGATTTGAAATCTCTTTCTATGGTTTGATTTTCTTGCGCTTGCACGTATTCCCGTTGCTTGGCCTGGTTGTCAAGTCGCTTCATCCGTTCCATTATGCCGATTATGGTACTGCGCAAGATTCGAGCCGGTTTCTTGGGTAGTAGTTTGGTCGTTATAAATTTCTTTTCTTCGGCACTAAATTAACGAATTAATTAATTAATTATTTTAAATAACCGGTTCATCTTCTTCTTCTTCTTCTTCTTCTCCTTCTCCTTCTCCTTCTCCTTCTCCTTCTCCTTCTTACACCGATATCGTGTTGGTATCCAAATCCACACACGTGATGTCGCTCGGCGGGTCGTACAAATCGAAATACCTCGAATCGACGCCCACTATGAAAGCCATGGGAGCGCTGAGCACGTCCGACAAACCGAGCGGACAGAGAGGAATGTAAGGGCATTGCCAGTGGAAGGGAAAAATCATCTTTGAACAACCAAAAAAAAAGTCCAAATCATCCGAAATAATCATTTTTAATTTTTTTACTTATGTACCATCAAAACGGCTTCGGCAACGCTCGTGAGAACGTCCGGCCGCAACGAGTGGATCAGGATCTTTTGTTCGGTCAGCGCAAACAGCAGCAGAAGAAGGCAATCGTCCGCACTCAAATTTTTCAGCAAATGTTGAAAGGAAGCGCCGCTGATACAAATATCAAAAACAAACAAATTTATGTACTTTACATTTTATTTTATTTTATTTTAATTAATTAATTTATTTATTTATACCTGAGAGGTAGAGGCGAGTCTTCTGGCTGGGCTAACGACAACCTTTCCACGTTGTTCAGCTGAATGAGAATTCGGGGACGTTGCGGCGACGGGAACGGCACTTCCAACATGAAATGAGAAATATATCTACGCAGAAAAGAGAGAAATCAATAAATCAACGACACCCGCTGGGTTCGGCGAGCGTCTCACCTCTCCACGGGAATGTTTTGCGGGCCGCCGATCGACGTTCTATACAAAAACAGCAGGAACTTTTCGAACGTGTCAAAAAACGGCCACCGAGATAATATGCAAATGCATTTGTTAATGTTCAAAGTTTCGCCGGTCTCGTCCCAACACAGCGTTTGTTTTTGTTCCGCGGTAATCGGGTTCGACATCCGTTCGTAGAACGTCACCGCGGCTCCGTACACCTGAGATTAACCCAAAAGCGTAACAATCGTACAACGAATTAATTCCACGGTGAATTTACCTTTTCCACGGTGTGCGAAGTCAAAACAAAAGTCGAAAACACCGGAGCCGGATTTCTTGCTTTGGCCGGCCAACATTCTACGGTCGCTCCCATCGGTAAACAAAACAAAGGCACGGACGGAGGTAAATCAAAATCGTCGTGCTGAACGATGGGAAACTGTTCCAAAACGGCTGACGGCAAAATAAATAAATAAAATAAATAAATAAAATAAATAAATAAAATAAATAAATAAAATAAATAAATAAAATAAATAAATAAATAAATAAATAACGGAACTACAAGTAATGCACATTTTTTCAGTATTTCACCTGGCTTGTAAGCTATTGAATTTGCTTTGTTCATCGACTTCTTGTAACATAAATATACGTCCGACCCTACCTGCGTCAATAAAGAATCAATCGAATCAATCGCACAATGGTGAGATTAGTCATTTTCAATTCTGCGAGCAATAGTATTTACCATTCCCTTGTTCAAATTCTTCGGGATTGTGCAAAACGTGTGCGGAGGAACTTCTCCCTATGCGAATGCGAATGTAAAACTTTAAACTTCAACTAAAGTTAAAAGTTTATACTTTATTGGTTAAAGTGACGCAAATATCCATGACCACCAGCTCGTTGCACGGTGCCGTATCCGATGCGCGCCTGTACGTGATGTACGTTTTCGATCCGCCATTGTTCACGTTGGCCGGGCGTCCGTGGGGAGTCGAGTAAATCACGTCGCTGTCGGGCAAAACTCGTTCTTTGCCATCGTACAAAACCCTTTAATCCATTTAAACAATTAAATAAATGTACATTAAGTGCATTCGAATGAATAAGTCGATCAATTCACCCGATGTCGACGAGCGGAGGTTTGTCACGGCCCCTGCGATAGCACAGAAACACGTTCGGACTGCGAATGCTGCCGTGATTGAGATCTGCGCACAAGCCAGACACGGTGGTGTCCAACACGTTAAACCCGGGCGGCGGAGCCTCGTCCAGGTTTCGAAATATGACGGCGATGTCGGTGATGGGCGCTTGGTTGCATTTCACGCTGATCCCTTCCGACGAAAAATCCTCGAGCGGCTCCGGATTCGGGGGCAGGCCTGCCACCACGAAATAATCAGCCACTCGACGTTCCTCCATCTATTGCGAATAAATAGATAATAAATAAATAAATAAATAAATAAATAAATAAATAGCGGGTGTCATTTTTGCTTTCTTTCGTTTATCCGTCTCTATATGTCCCAACTTACTTAATACTCGATTTCTTTGGCTTAATTACGTGCGTTACCGCTTCAGCGAAACCTGCAATTAATCAACGACAAATGTTACGCATTAGCAAACGACTCGGTTTCGCCGCCAACACTCGCATCGACGGGTCAACCCGAAATAATTGCGCCGGACTCGAACTTACATCATCGTCATCGGTTTGTTTTGACCATCTAGCGGTAGCCATTTTGTAAGGCCATTTTGCCTCTAACTACTTGCGAGCAAATTCATCCGCAAAAGAAGAAAAAAAGTTCGCCGCCACCGCCGCCACCGCCGCCACCTATTTCTCCACGATCTTCGTGTCGCGGCAAATTCAAAAACAATTTCTGCTCATAATAATATTCAATAAACGTAATAAATTTTAATAATAACAACAATAGCTGTCGAGTTTCTGTACATTTTTTTCCGCCTAAATATTTCATATATACATTATTATTATTTATTATTTATCATTATCATTATTACATTTATAAAAAGTAAATAAAATTTGAATAAATAAATAAATAAATAAATAAATAAATAAATGGAAACGCTGCACCGATTGAAAAACTATCTCGAAGGACCGAGGAAGAAAACGGCTCGGATCTTCGTGAGTACGAATTCTTTGGCCGGCTCGTAATATTCGCGTCGTAAAATGACCAATTCGGGTAATTTTCTCACGTCGCTTAAAAACTCGGAATTGGACTCGAGCAGAAGCAGAACGAAACAAATCGTAAAGAATGCTAAAAAAGTTGGAATCGTGATTCGCATCCATTTCTTGGTCGCGAATTGTTGCGATTTGTAGTTGTCGGAATGAGCGTACATCTTAGTCTCTTCTTCTTCTTCTTCCGTGGTTTGTTGCCGTTGTTGCTGTAGCTTCGCCGAATCCGCGTGGTTGTCGAAGCAGACCTGCGAGCCGACGAGGTTGTTGTTGTTGGCAATCGGAGGCACGTATTCTTCTTCGACCGGTTCTAACACGTCGTCGTAAGTGGAGCTGTGCGATAAGGGAAAAGCCTCTTCGTGCTGTTGCTGGTGTTGCTGGTGTTGCTGATGTTGCTGATGTTGCTGATGTTGCTGGTGTTGCTGGTGTTGCTGCGGTTGGTGGTGGTGATGATGATGATAGTCCTGCGGAGTGACCGCCTCGTCTTCGGTGCGGGCGTAATGTCCCTCCGACATGGGCGTCGTGTGGCCGGGACGCGTCACCAACGTGAACGGTTCGGCAGCTGCCAACGATTCGTTCGCGGGCGTTTGCGAAGGATTCGAAAAACTCGCCGACTTTTGACGGAGGGAAAACGAGCGCAGCGAATTGCGCACGAACTGGGGTTGCTCGCGCTTTATCATGTGCGTGTCTTCCAAAATTTCCTTCTCCACCCGACCACTGTAACGAAATCTGGACCCGCGAGAAAAGAAACTCCCGCCCGTCACCACAGAGGGCACTTGCGACGAGGTGCTGAGCCTGTCGATTGATTATTTATACAGTTAATTATTTATATTTATAGTATCCAATAGAGCAATAGAGCAATAAAGCAATAGAGCAATGGAGTATTTAATATTTACGTAAAAAAGAGTCGTTGTTCGACCGCGCATCTCCACAAATGGCGACATGCAGATCCTGTGGGACACTTGAACCCGACCGTGTGTTTCTTCTCGTTAAACATCAAATGTATTATAAACATTTTCCCTTCGTAGTTGAGTCGTTGGACGTCTTGCCATTTGAAATGGTGAGTCTTTCGGCTGCCCTGGAACGTGATGATGCCGGCGTAATTCACTCCCAAGTACAACTGGACACCTTTGTGGTCCTTCACGGGATGAGGATCCACCCCGTACGTGTCGAGCAAACACGCCTTTTTCAAGTAATTGATTTCGGAAACCGACGGCACTTGGCCTTTCAGTTGAGTCTGATGAATTTCCGAAATCTTCTCTTCGTTCTTGGTCGTTTGTCTTAAAACCAATTTGAATTCCGACACGTAGTTGCCAACGTGTTCGTCGGGTTCGTAATCTCCCAGTTCGGCTGAAATAGATTGAAATAAATTGAAATAAATTGAAATAAATCGAAATCAATATCAAAGATTCGCAGTTGTGCATTTTCACAATCTTCACATTGTATGATGTAAGCCGCCAAAAGCGCAGAGTCGTTAAACGAACAATACAGGCGTCCGTGCAGCAAATCCCTTCGAAGTTGCAAGAATATTTGATACCTGCAATTTCAAATTTGTATATTTATATATTGTATATATGTAGTAGTAATAGCAGTAATTAATTTATGCATTCGTGGTTTACTTGGTAATTTCTTCTCTCAGCTTGTACGGATCTGGTGGGTAAAATTTGACTCGAAAACAAAAAATGATCGGCTGCATTCCTGCATAAATAAAAATCATTTTCAATAAATGTTTTCTTTCAAGTGCGTATTCAACGTGTATTTCTTAGGTACCTTTAATCTGTTTCACGATCGACCGAGTTGGGTCCAACCAGTGCTAGAAGGAAAAAAATCAAAATCGAACGTCATAACGTTTATTCGTGCAAATCACATCACGTATGAACGGTTTTCACCCTCTGTTTATTTTGATCGACGTAACGCAATCCGAAGTAGTCTTTTTCTATGAGGTTCAGCTGCGTGCAAACGTAATCTAATAAAAATTGCCCCTTATGGTCCCTCTAATTAAATAATTAAATAATTAAAACCAAGAGTAAATTAAAAACGCAAACATGAACAAGTGGTTTTTCTATTTTGCCTGGCTACGCGTTTACGTACCTGAAAATCACATTGTAAAATTTCATTGTCGTCCAACAGACGCAACGTGCATTTGTAATCGATATTCACGTCATTTTTGCTGCCAAACTTAAACATAATGATTACAAAATTAAATTGACTACGACTAACAATCAAATATGGCAACGTTAACAATATCACGCACGATTTAAACGCCACCTTTCGACAAAAACCGTTTTGTTTTGGTTGCCACGAGTGGAAGCTCGATCGATCGGCGAACCGAAGTACACGTCGGCATAACCTAAACGATGGAATCCACTATGGGATCCGAAACCACAATTCTAGATCTCCTATTTGACGATGGCAATCCCATTTTAAATCCCGAAGAGATATCGATAGTAATTAACTAATTATTGTGTTTTTACTTTCTACTACGATTATTCTGTTTTATAGGATGACAACAACTGGCTACTGTCGGAAAAGGACGATGTTGCGTTCGAGTTTTCCTTCGACAATTTTTTTGGTGATGCGCCACGAGAAAGCGACTACACTTCGGGGCTCAGTGCAGACTGTCAGTACTCAGTAGTGATGGCGAGTTCGCCAAACTACATTCGAATAACGAATGACGAATGACTCGTTGCAGGTATTTGTGTAACGGTCGAGCAGCAAGATCCCGCAACGTGTCGAGAATTGCAATTGACGGACGAGGAAAAACGACATTTGGTCAAAGAGGGGATCGCTTTACCCACGCATCTCCCGCTCACTAAAGTACCTCACATTTAATCGAATTAATGAAACGAAATAAAAAATTCCGCTCGTTTAACTCGTTTAACAGGCGGAGGAGAGAGACCTGAAGAGAGTTCGACGGAAAATACGGAACAAAGTGTCCGCTCAAGACAGTAGAAAAAGAAAAAAACAATACGTGGACGGTCTAGAAAACAGGTAATAACTACTAATAAATGACAAAACCATAAAATAAAAGGCTTATTTTTACCGTCACGACAGAGTGAAAATGTGCACGACGCAAAATACGCTGCTGCAGAAAAAAGTGGAAAGTCTCGAGAAACTGAATCGGTACCTTTTGTTTTGTTTTGTTTTTTGTTTTGTTTTGTTATATATAATTTTTTCTTTCTTTCTTTCTTTCTTTGTCAGGTCTCTGGCGAGCCAGTTGCGCGAGCTTCGAGCCGCGGTGGCCAGTTCGACGAAATCTGCGCAAACGGGTACTTGCGTGCTCGTCCTGTTCCTTTCGCTCGCCCTGTTCCTTGCCCCGACGCTGAAACGAGCCAACGACCCACAGCCGTTCGCCAAGAATCGGACGGTTGAAAGTGCTCGTACTGGTTCTTCGAGGACGTTGTTGGCGTTGGACGACGGCGTGTTGAACGGTTCCGATTTTTCGAAGGAACGGCGACTCGTGCTGCCTATGCCTAACCAACTCGATGTGAGGAAGTGGGAGAAGATATAAAAGCAAAGAGGCGTCCGAATTTTCATTGGCTATTTACACAATTAATTAAGCATGATCACATTGTACAATACTTACAAGTACATTAATTAAGTATTTAAGAATTATTATAATAATAATCAACTATATAAACTTGTAACGGTATGTAGAAGTATAAAAAAAATTTGCAACATCGCGATATATGCTAAACGATTATGAGCAACTTTTGTTCTTTCGCCGAACACGTGTTTGCATTTTCCATTTAACAGTAGTCGATAGACAATATAGAAACTGTTAACTATCACAGGAATTACGAAACAACGTTGTATAGGACCCCTAATGTCGCTACCGAAGCATTTCCAAGTACTTTTCTTTGTGTTTCGACAGCATCTCCGTCACGGTCACCAGCTTTTTAATATTCGGCTGAAAATCGAAAATGTCAAATTTTCCTTAATCCTTCCAATAATCCGAAACTCCAAATTGAAATAATCTCCGTAAGAATTTCGTACCCTCAGTCGAGCCATGTTTTGTAGATCCTGCAAATGAACGACGCATATGTGATGAAGAGTGGCCAGATCGCGCGCCAGGTCGATCTTTGCGGCACTTTCTTCGGGTTCCGGTTTTTCGTAAACATTCTGCACAAATTGACGAATCGGATATTTGTAATGTAATTGCACGAAATGACAAATTCAAAGACTCACGGATAACACGTCCAGGAACAAAATCATCCTTTCTCTGTGTTTCGTGATGAATGGATTGACGACTTCCATGTACGGTTCCTTGCCACCAAATTCCACGAGATTCGCCAAATTTTGAAGGCACTTTGCAACGTGAAGGAGGCTGCGAGCGGCCATTTCCGTCGGAATTTCTAGAAAAAACGCAAAGTCGAAAATGAGCAATTAAAATGAGCAATTAAATACGCACGTTTTATGCAAGTAATACGTACCCGTGATCAAATTAAATTGACGCGGATTTAAAATGGCCGGGCAGAATAAACGAAGAAATATGAAACCGCTGAAACGAACGAACGAACGAACGAACGAATAAATTGATTTCTTTTAATTGATTTTTTTGTTTAACTCTTTACCTGACGACGCGCGTTACGACGAGCGAGTCGCGCGGCCATTTGGCTCCGACGCTGCGCTGCAAGCAACCGAAAAGGTAGCGCAACGTCCGAGGGCAAGATTCCACGGACATGAAAATAGAGTCGATCATTTCTTCGAGAATGTTCAGCAAGTGCTCGGCGTTTAGAACGCTGTCCGACGGGTGTTCCAACCTCGACGGATTCAATTCGCAACTTTGTTTGCTGTCCAAAACTTTGAATATCGTTTCTTGTAACGCTTTCTGCAACAGAACGGTGGCAGTGGATCGCATGTATTGGTCCATCAAAGTGGTTGTCAAAGAAGCGGCTCGAAAAAGAGTCGACGTTTCGTCTTCTTTCTTTATTTCGGCGTCGTTCATGGCCTGCAGAAGATCGGCTTCCCGCGCCTCGTGACGGAACACGCGCAAAAGCGTGGTGGCCAGAGGCGTGCGATCGTGATGGCACACGTCGGCAAGCGCGCACAACGCGTCCATGTGCCGATCCAATATTAACTACGAAAATAAAAATAATAATAAAAATTAAAATAAAAATAAAATTAAAACTAATTTAAAAACAAAAAAAAACAAAAAACGAATAATAACTTCTTTGAGGGAACTATATTCCTCTAAAGGCATGATGATTTCGTGCAGATATCGAACTCGCATTCGCATGGAACCCCAGTCCTCTCGGATCGGCGGAGAAATTCCCGACAACTCGTACCACTCTTCGATTTCTTCTCCGTTGACGAGACGATTCAATTCCACCGACACTTCAGCTTCGTGAAAGATAAATCAAACAAAATAAAGTAATGAAATGAAATGAAATTAAATTAAAAAGAAAAAAATATACCAATAAATAAATCAATCATTACCGACTTCCAAATCTTTACATCGTTTGCCTTTATTGTAAACGGTAATTGTAAATGCAACAACGTCAGGAGGAATGTCGCTGTCGGATTGTGTAAAAGAAAAGAATAAAAAATATTAAAACCGGCTCAAGATTAAACGAGGAGTTAATAAAAAAGATCATTTAATTATTAACTCTAAAACGAATTCTTCCTCCCATACGGGCTCCGGTCCCTCGCGAACCCTCGTTCGACATATCTTCACTTGATCGAGAGATAAGATGCAGTATGGATGGGGGCACAGCTTGGTCGGGATTCGATGAGCTTCGAGGATCGTCACGTGCAGGCTGTACAGTTCCTTAAGGCGTTGAGCGGAAGGATTTTTAGGTATTTGATGAACACAAAGAGGTCGCAAACTCTGCATCCATTCCTGCGCGACCAAACAAACAATTCGTTTACATTACTTAATGAATTATTATTAATTATTATTTGTCGTCAGTCACCTGAGCTAAATCGGCCCTGCTGGCGCACAAGTAGTAGACCGTGCTCAAACATGGGAGGGCGCGTTCCACCAATTGAAAACAGTTTGGTCGATCGAAAAAACTATCGTCCACCATGTAGAGAGAGGTGTAACTCAAGTCAATGAGACCTTTCGGTTTGGTTCGCTTGGGATTTTCGTAAAACAATAAATGCTGATCGCTGCCGTTCACTTGCAGGATGAAGTACATGTTTTTCCACTTTTTTCGCTCGCTCTGCTTGTTCAAGTATCCTTTCATTCGGATTCCCTTGTGCTTTTTGCTCAGCAATCCGGTTTCTCGACTCTCGCGCAATGTAGCGTAGATGTCTTCGGTTTTTCGCGATTTTCGCGCCGCGCTCGAACAGCCGGCATCCGCAAAATTCTGCGAAATCAATCAATCGATTAATTTTTCCATTAAATCAGATCAGATTAAAATAAATACCTTTACGACTGGCTGGCCCAACACACTGCCTTCGAAAATCTGTTCCATTTTGTAACGATTGATGATCGATTCCAACGTTTCGAAGCAGCGTCCGCCCATCGAGAACCGATTCCCTTTGTTTTCGATTCGAAATCTTTGGATCGTGTTGTGAATGTGGAAGAACAGAGAATAATCTCCGGGAGAATTGTCGCTCGGCCGAACCAAAAAACTTCCCGGACCGGCTTTGACGAGCGCGTCGACGGCTTCCGCTTTCGTAGCGGTCGCGTGAAACCAAGGCAACACTTGATTCGGGTCGATGTTTTCCTCCTGCAAAAATAATCAAAATCAAAATCAAAATTAAAATCAAAATCAAAATCGTATAATATTTAATAATTACCAGTTCCTCGACCAAATCTTGGTACAGTAAGCCACTCTCGCCGGTCCTGTGCTGCGTGACCCACAGCCAGCCGTCGCCGACGTCGTTGTGCACGACGAATATGTCTCCTTTTTGAAAACTCAGTTCGTCCGTGTCGGGCATCTTCGTGTACGGCAGGCTCGCGATCACCTTGCGTTTGTGATTAACCGGCTGCAAAATCAGATAGATTAGAATTACGCTTCGTTTAATTCGTTTAATTCGATCAATCCGATCAATCAAATCAATCAATCAATCAATCAATCAATCAATCACCTCAGGCGGTGGGACCGGGTACTGGAGCCTTTCCTGCTTGAGCAAATCGGCCCAACTCGTGTAGTAGCCGATCAAATCGGCGAGGGAATGAAATTGACGTCCGCCGATGTAATAATCGCCACATACGGCGGTTATCCTGAAATGGTTGAGCCCGGCGCTGCCCGAATAGGACAGAACGTACGAACCCGGTCGCCTGTCGCTTTCTCGTATCAGGTAGCTGCCACATTTGCCAGCTAAGCGCAGTCGTTGCTCCGATGTGTACCGGTCCAATCGTCCGTGATACCAACTAAAACATCGTTTTCATTATCGTATTAGGACGTTCAGTACTTTATTATTATTATTATTATTATTATTATTATTATTATCATCGTTGTTACTGATTTTCGGGCGGTGCGTTCAGCGCGGGGACGTTGTCTTCCAGCACGTCTTGTTCGCCGCCGAAAGGATCGAACTCGTCGTTCATCATCTGGGTGGAATCTTCTCCGTGCACGGGATCTCGCCATTGACTGAACATGTCGACCATTTCCTTAATCGATCAACATCGCGCGCGCACCCCGCGCGAGGGAGCCACCGGACGCACAAAGACGAGCGCGCGGGATTGCTGGGATATTCGTCCAAAACTCTCACGATTTCTCATGATTTTTTTTTTTATTCCTTTATTGATATGTACATTTTTTTTTTTTTTTAGATTTACTGAAAATTGAATTAGAAAGGCGGCGATGGCGGAAGTAGACAAGCGTCATCTTCACCAAATATATCTGCTAAACTCATGTTTGTTCGGCTTAACGTCACGTTACATTCTTTATTAAATAATAAATTAAAAATTAAAATTGTAAAAAAAAAAATAATAATAATAATAATAATATGTAGAAATATTTATATTTTGAAAAAAAACAATAACGTTTCAACCTGGTTCTGCCGGTGGTGGTGGTTTGTCGACGACGACGTCGTGGTTGAAAGATGGCAAATCCATGGCCGATTTAGTTTCTCGTAGAAGCAACGCGTCATTCTGCCGAGACTGAAGAACGTGCTCCCAACTCAAGAAATCTCGAAGGTTCGACGACAACATGGCGGGTAAACTGCGAGGCGTCGATCCGAACGGCGGGCTCTCCGGACGATCGGATTCCCGTTCCAACGACTCGTTGCTGGTCGTGCTCAATTCTTTCTCTTCTCGGGCAAACGTGTCGTCGTCCTCGTCCTCGTCCTCGTCCTCGTCCTCGATCTCGTCCTCGCCCTCGATCTCGTCCTCGACCTCGTCCTCGTTCTCGTTCTCGTTTTCGTTCTCTTCCTGGCTGGACAAGCCCTCTCGGGCGGACGAGCTCCTCTTCTCCTCTTCTTCCTCTTCACGGGCAAACGAGTCTCCGTCTTCCCGAGCGGATAAGTCCACGTCTTCTCGAGTTTCTTCTCGCACGAACGAGCCCTCTTCTTCTCGATCTCGAGGGCTCGACTCGTCGCCACCGCCGCCGCTGATAGACGATGAGTTGTCCAAATTCATTTTGCTCAGAAGCTGCAAAAGGCATGGCGGAGCCTGTTTTTTTCTGTTGGACGGCGGCTCGAACCGTCCGACGATCTCGTACGTAGGTCGACGCAACGGCGATTCCAACAGACTCAAGTTGAATTCGGAGTCGGGATCGAAATGACGTACAACGTCCACGCTCCTCGCCAGTCGGCCTCCGTCGTCCGACTCGTTGGATTTCGAGTCCAATGAACTCATGTACACTGAGCAATAAATATAATAATAATAATTATTATTAATAATATTATTAATACAACTTGTTCGATTTTATTGTATTCGTTACTCGCGCTAATCCTCGAACTGTCATCCGACATCGATTTTCGACTCGATTTCGCTAGAAAACTAAGCCTGGAAGTACTACCGCAAGACTGCTTCGAAATCTTTCGACGACCTCGACTTCCCTTGTGCGAACTCGCCACAGTCGTCGGCGTCGGCGTCGGCGTCGACATCGCGGTCGCGGTCGCGGTCGACATCGCGGTCGCGGTCGACATCGCGGTCGCGGTCGACATCGCGGTCGCGGTCGTCTCCTCAAACGACAGGTTCAGGCTCATCGGCGGCGAAGGGACGCACAACTTATTGTTGCTCTCGGATTGCCACACTTTCACCTGCTCCTTGTATTTATCGTAGCTGGAGTTTTTCCAAAGGTCGAAACAATCTCGTTGTATGTATGGCAGTACGTCATCGTGCAATGCAACCTTAAATTTTTCCATGTTTTCGATCTGATTTAAGTGCAATTTTACCAAATCATCCGAGAAGATTCTCACATTGGGAATTTCCTCTGCGGGGGGGAAAAAAAACTTAAAAATCAAATAAATCAAATATCTACGGTAAAAAACGTTACCGTTTTCGAATTGGTCAAAAATGCGAGTCACGTTGTCCAGCCATAAACCGCACGCCCGACTCAGGCGTAACTAAAATAGAAAATAGGAAATTTATAATAAATTAGCGCATTTACACGAGTAAAAACCGGAGTAAAAACCGGAGTAAAAACCGCAGCTTCTACGTCAAACTGCCGCTCTTTGACACAAACAGTGCGACTCTGAATTACAAAAGTGACCGAGACCGGTGTATTATATTTGTTTAGTATTTGTAGAACGTAAAAATTCGAATAATCCAACTCGATTATAAGAAAGATTATAAGAGTATAAGAAAGTAGATAAAAATAAAAACATAAAATTCAAGGACGGCCCTTAATAGCTTCCCCCGCCCCCGCCCCCGCCCCAAGTTGTCTCCACTGGGTTCCCTTACCGGTTCTCCCAAATCGCGATCCTTTTTGAAATCGCCGTGTGCAAAAGCCTCCCGCAAGTCGGAGTCTCGCAATGTGGTTCCTTTTTTCTGCCGTATCACCACCTCGTCGCAAACGGCCCACAACTTTTCCCGCACGTCCAGCATGCATTCGATGCAATTCCAGTCTTCGTTGATCTAAATGTATTACAAAAATAAGAGTAAGAAAATAAAATAAAATAAAATAAAATAAAATAAAGTAAATACAATATGTATAATATAATAAAAAAGAAAAGATTTACTTGTTGCTCTTTTTTCTTGTTGTTGTCCAATATACTGTTCCATTCGTCGCAATCTTCTCCTTGCACGATTTTGAGTTGCGACACCCAGGGAATGTCTAGATCGTCGAGAACCGCTTCCAGATTCCCCGAAACAGCTTTAATTTGTTTTTTCAGGAAGTAATATTGAGCTACCAAATTTCTACGAATCAAAATAAAAATTAAATAATAATAATAAATTAATAAATACTAATGAAAATTAATGAAAATTAATGAAAATTAATGAAAATTAATAAAAATTTATAAAAATTAATGAAAATTAATAAAAATTAATGAATTAACTGAAGCCGCTCCTCCTTTACATGTCGCACGACGTACAGCTGGCTGGAGACGAAGTTGTTGGTGTGTTCGTCCAAAAGCGCTTGAAACTGTTTTTGGCCCGCTTCAACTTCGGCCCATTTCGTCAATTTGGGTGGACTCAACAAGTTGGCCGACGCGCCCAATTCCGTTCTCACGACTTCGAAGAGAACGAACCTCGACAAACTCAACAACATCGGGTAAAACTTACGTCCGCCTTTCTTCATCAAAATTGACGCCAATGCCGATGGGAATTTAAACTCTCGGTTTTCCTGTATACAAAAAAAAAATTGTTTTCTTATTTTCTATCCGATTTTGTTATTGTTTTACTACTAACTTTAGCGATATTTAGCACCCAACTGGAACAAGCTTTTCTGAACATTTGTTCTTGCTTCCTATCCAAAACCGGATAACAAATTCTGGAATTTAAAAATGTGAAATTTGTAAACCACAAAATAAAATAAAATGAAATGAAATAAAATAAAATAAAATAAAATAAAATAAAATAAAATAAAATCAATACTTGAATTCTTCTTTGGCGAGATCGGAATTGAGTTTGCGAAACAGAAAATGCAAAACGACTTCGCATCCCGTCTTGTTGACATCGTCGAACATGTTTCTGTGAAACTTGATTTTATTCGTCGCTTCTTCGGCGGCCGGATCAAAACCCAACAAGAGCAGATTGGTAAAACAAATTTTCTTCATCTCTTCAATTCCTTCGGACGGGTGCGATTTTTTGCCCCATCGGCTAAAATGCTGTTGCTGCGCACGAGACATGAACCAACGATCAATATACATACGGTTCGCCGATTCAATTCACCTACCTCGTTCATCTCCCACCATCAATCAGAAAATCCCGCCAGATCACGGACCGTTCAACCATTCAACTCCGCACTCGTCGTGACGTCATAACTACTCGACCCGACAATTTTCTTCAATTATATCTCGATTAATTAATTAATTAATTATAATTGATTAATTTTTGCTATTTATGTTTCGTTCTTTTTTAAATCCCCACTCCCGATTGCATTTGGTTTCATTTCGCACATGGCGGTGGCACGCGCAATTCTCTCCGGACGGTTTGGCGCTTCGTGTCGTCGATTGATTACGGGTATTTCAAATGTTTACTAACGAGTAAATGAAATCAACGCAAACGCCGTTATTTTTCTTTTTAAAAGGTGGAAGCGGTGGCAAAGACAAAAAAGAGTACAGAGATTTTCGCGATTTTCTGCCGCAAGCTCGAGAGACGCCCGCGGGAAGAGCAAAAACACCGGTCGGTAAACTGGACGAAATAGAGACGGGCGTCCATCCGTACGCGGAGAAAAGTCCGCTGCGCCCGTGGCCCGACGACGTGAACCCGCACACCGGCGAAGTCGGCGGGCCGAAGGGGCCCGAGCCGACCCGTTACGGAGACTGGGAGAGGAAAGGACGCGTTTCCGACTTCTAATTTCATTATTGTTATTAGCATTAGTAGTAGTAGTAGTATTATTATTTATTGTTTCATAAAATAAAAAAAAAATCTAGAAATACAACGTGTTTTCTCTCAATTTTTTCAAGTTCGTAATCGCGCGAACTGCTGAAACACTTCGAGGATGTGAGGATCCGTGTCGGTGGTGAACAACAGCGTTTCCAACGTGCTGATGTAGCGAAAAACTTGTTCGTGGTGCTGTAGAAAATGAATTTAAAAATAAATCGATAATTGCGCGTCTAACGCGCGTCGTTGGCAATGCGTTCTTACGGTGAGGAACACTTGCTGCAATCGCCCGATCGTCCATCGATACCAGTACGTGTTGGGCTCTCTGCCCTCTGATTCACGCTTCGCAATGTGTTCCGTCAAGATCATGATGAATCGCTGGAAAATGATGAGGAAGAGATTTTTCTGATCGGCCTGTGCCGCTTCCAATCGTTCCTCCATTCTTTCGATCATCTCTTCCGTGGGTCGTTCCTTTTCCGGATTCGAATTCTCATCGCCCTACAAAAAAATAAAATAAAATAAAATATATATATTTTAAAATAATGTTGAAACTAGAAACAGCTGTTGAGTTCACCTCCATCACTTGGTCGTTGTTATCGTCCGCGTCATTCTAAAACAATTAAATAATAATAATAAAAATGAAAATGAAAACGATTAATTGTACGATTGTAATTAAAAAACAATAATTACACAGACCTTTCCTAATTTATCACGAGCATCGTCTACTTCTTTCTGCAATTTCTGCACGTGCTTATTCATCTTCCTGATAGTCAAGTGGAGAATTTCCCAAACGTAAATTCTAAAAATAAATAAATAAATAAATAAATAAATAAATAAATAAATAAATAAATAAATAAAGTGAGTTAACACAATTGATTTTTGAACTTGTGAATTTTACTTCGTAAATTCCGGAACCATTTCCTTCGAGAAAATCCAGTTGGCAACCGCGAAACATTCGACGATTTGAGTCTTGAGCATTTTGTCGACCAAAATTGTCATCATTTGTTGGTGTTGACGCCACAATTCGAACGCGTTGCGCAAAATACAGATTTGCGCCTCCTCCGTCACAGCCAGCGTCTTGAATATGTAATGAAACTTCGCTATGGCCGCGAACGTGTGCGATATCGATTTGCTACCCAGAAACAATAAGGTCTGGACGAAGACGTCAATCTTGAGAGGATTGTACGTGGGTTCAGCTACAGAAATAAATAAATAAATAAATAAATAAATAAATAAATAAAGTAAACAATCGTCATTCTAATTGTAAATTTAAACTCATTACTGTCTTCTTCCTGAAGTGGGTTGGGAAGATCCTTGATTATAACAAACACTTCCTCGGCCGTGCATTTATTTTTAATACTGGTCGTCAGTTGATGCGCGGCGATCGTTCCAGGAAGAGAACCTACATTGAAAAAAATATTAAACTAAACTAAAAACTAAAAAGCAATTAATCACGCATCGACGATTTTCGACGATCAAGATCATTGATCGCTGCACTAGTTCGTTCGTTGCACCATGGACAGGACGTGCAAAAGCGTGGTTAGTCATTATATATTCGATATTTGTGGACTCGTGTAAAATCTTTCCTTTCCTTTCCTTTCCTTTCCTTTTCTCGAACAGTTGCTGTTGTTGCTGATATCGTTGGTGGACGGCGCGAGCGTCGGTCTTATCAGTCGCTCGCGGGATCGAGACGGCGTTTTGAACTGGCGTCCGGCAATCGATCCGAACGGCGAGTTCTTCGACTCGTTTTTGTGGGAACGTGACGACGACGACGACGACGACGACGACGACGACGTAGGCAACGACCGATCGCTGCCATCGCCCAAACTTCAGCGGAGCTACATCGTCAAGACCAACGTATCCCTCACCGAGTCGGAAGTGGAAGAACCGGACGATTTTCCAAGCAAACACCTCTACCCGGACTCGGAGTACGAACTGTCCAAATTCCGCGAGTACGCGCCCGCGTCAACGCCATCAGTCGAGGTGATCACGCGACTACCTCTGCTACAACTATCCAAAGACTTGAGCTACACGCCGCCAAAATCAAAACCAAAACCGAAATCCTCGTCCTCGCAATCGTCCATCCTGCTTCCGAGTATCAACTTGCCAAAAACCGAGTACCAAATATCCATCGTGCACGCGCCACCACAACAACAACAACACCCAAAAACAAACTTCCTCTCGTATCGGCATACGACGCCGAAACCTAAACCGACACCGAAACCGCCACTGACACCAAAACCGACGCCCAAGCAAGCACCAACACCAACACCAACACCAACACCAAAGCCTACAAGGAAAAGGAAAATACCCATTCACCACGATCAACTGTACGACATGGATTTGCAACCGTTAGACGCTCCCAAAGGAAACTTTGGCGCGCGAATTACGGCGAAAAAACTACAGCAACCTTGATTCATACGGTCGATTTTTCGACATGGTTAAATATCAGTGTCAATGTATTTTCACTTGACCCGAATAATTGATTATACAGTAATAAATAAATTGTAGAACAAAATAATAAAAACATTACGTATGTTTTTTTTTTTTTACCTGCACCGTCCATATTGTATTTGTAAACGGGTTCGGGGGAAAGAGGAAGCAGTGGTTCGAACGAAGCCGGCACAATCTCCCTAATGCGCTGCAAATACGACAATCTAAAGAAAGAAAAGAAAAGAAAAGAAAAGAAAACAAATTCAAATTATTTGGGCAAATTGTTTAAATTATTCAAATCAAACCTGAGGGATTTGAGAAGCACTTCTTTGACGAATTTTGGTTTCGGATGTTCCGTATCCATATCCACGCAGGACGCCCAATCTTCCCAAGTCCAACAAAACTGAAAATTGCTCAGATGGTACGAGAACCAATTGACGAATCTATCGAAGCACGCCGCGTTCATCGTGTCCATTCTTTCGTACAACAGCTCGGTCGTTTGAGCGAGATAAAATCGATTAAGGGCAATAAAACATCAAAACAACAAAAAACAATTTTTTTTTTTTTTTTTTTTTTTTTTAAAAGAGGATACGACTTGAGGCATGCTGCTCGGCTGCAGTTTGCACAATTCGATCAGAAGAGATCCGTAACAAATTTCGATGAATTTCGACGTGGGCAGTTGAAACAAGCCGGCAAACATCACCTCCAATATCATATAATCCAACGGCACTTTGTATTTGCTGTGAAAGCTGAGAAGTTGTCCCGCGCTGAAAACAAATCGATAAAACAATTATTGATTGATCTAGTAGTCGACGGTCGACGGCCGACGAAACGGATGTTAGCCTACCATTCTTTGCGTTCGCTGAAGTGAACTTCGATTATGCGATGCAACTGTTCTTCGATGAGAAACCTTTCGATCGAATGGGCCCCGGGCAGCACGGGATCTTCCGGACAATCGGTGTAATCAAACAGGCGAAACACAACCCACGGATACGGGTAGATGCATTCGTCGTGATGTGGCGGCGGGATGATTTGCGGCAAGTTGTGCTGTAATGCCTCGCACAGGACTCCGTCGAATGCCAAGTACGGGCGTAATATATGCCGCTCCTGCCAATTGTCGTTGCGCAGTTTTCGTATTTGCGCCCACAGACTATCCAAATACTACGAAATAAAATGTAATAACAAACGAAACGCGATAATAAATTTGTTCGTGCTCTTTACTTCTTCTTGCGGATGGGGAGTGTCGCTGCTCCAGACTCGAAGAGCATTCAGATGAGATTTGTTTCGTTTGCTACGAGATAAATAAATAAGTAAATAAATAAGTAAATAAAAAAATGAATGAGTGAATGAATAAATGAATGAATAAATAAATAATTAAATAAATAAATAAATAAATAAATAAATAAATAACAAAGCACAAAATATAACATCTCATTTATTTTTATTTATTTTTATTACCAGATGTAGCCTTCTATTGCCATCAACAGCTTGTCCAGATCTTGCTCCTTTTTCTCGTACAATTCTCTGCCAACCCATGGAAGCGTACTGAGTACGGCGAAAACGTACCAATCGGATCGGACCTGAGGAATATTGTCTTCCGTCGTAACTTCGACCATGCTTTCGAACATGTTTAAAAGTGAGCCCGCAAATATTACGTGACAATTCACTAGGTCGGCTAGGAAGCGAACCTAAAATAAATAAAAATTTTAAAACGTGTTTTAAAAAAATAGAAATAAATTTTTCCCAAATAACTGACCATGATCCGAGCGTTTTCGAATTCGCACGCTTTCAAACAGTCTTTAAAACTTCTCGTCATCATTTCGACAAACTGGAATATATTAAATTTATTTTATTTTATTTTATATTTTCTTCTCCATTTTGACTGTACCTCTCCACCACAATTGTAATTGCGGGCATTCAGCAATCCGACCAGAGTCGAATACACCGTCGTTTTTTCTGGCATTTTAACGGCACTGGCAAACAAATTTTAACAAACAGATTAACATACTTTTACATTTTCAAGACTGTTGACATCTTACCAATCGCACAAGATTCGTAATATCTTGACTTTATAGTTGGGCAGATCAGCCTCCAGCACGCCGGCCAGACCTTCCAAATTGCTCTCCAACGACGACGTACTCTACGAGATGAATTCGGTCAAAATAATAATAATAATAATAATAATAATAATAATAATAATAATAATAATAATAAACCGGAGCGGCGTAGCACTAGCACCGTCTACCTTTTCTCCCACTCTCATGATGAGCGATTCCAGCCGTTCTTCGATTTCCAGCGGCTCCGAAGACATTCTCCGGCGCTTTCGTGAATTTCCCCTATCGCCCTCATCGTCTTCTTCGTACGGTCTTCGACGGCTCATGATTCAACAAAACCCAACAGACACAACACGCTTGACACTGCGCACCGTTTGTTTCTTGGCTCGTAATAAGATCGGCCTACGATTCTAATTCCTGTTCCGGCGGCCACTATCATCAGCGCCATCTCTACTCTCTATTAGGCATTAATTTCAACGACACATTTATTTATCCTTTATTGTATTCCAACGGGTGATTTTACATTCGAACATTATTCTTTTTTTTCTCGTTATTATCGTAAACAATCCAACTGGGTTTGTATTTCTTCCAACTAAAAAAAAAAATAAAAAAAATTGGATAAATGAAATGAAGAGAAATGTTTAAATCTTTTTGGGTTTTTTTTGTTTGTTTACGAACTTGCGAATACAGCGCGAAAAGCTCTCGCTGATTAAATTCGAGAAATAAATACTCCACTCGTTTATTGTTATTTATTACACCCACATCGAACTGCGCAATCGGCTGTTTCAGTTTAGTGCGCGTACCTTGGCCCATCGACAAATTGAGGCGCCAGTTGACACTTTCCAACTGAAACGAAATAAAATTAATTAATTAATTAACTTCTAAATTTCTAATGTTGTCATCAACGCCGGCATCAAATTATGTTTTTAACACACCCGTTTGGGTTCGACGGAAGTTTGGCGCAAATTAGCGACGATGGATTTAGCTCTAGAGGTCCACGCGTCCACGACAGACTCCCTCTTCGTCCGATCCAAACGAACGAGCTCCAACTGTTTCAGCACTTGTTCCGGCTTCGCAATCTCGAACGTTATTTCTCGTAAAATGTGCGCCAGCATCTCCAACACCAATTGCACTTCTTCCCGTTTCAACGACAACGACGACTGCAATTTCGTTTCCTCGTCTTCGCTAAAAACTCTTTCATCCTATCGAGAATATGGTAATACAAATACATTACTACATTACTGCATTAAATAAAAATCAATGTCTAGGATGAGCGAGCGCGTACTTTGGCGTGAATTTTTTCCAGAATCCGACTCACCATCAAGGAAAATTTCGCATCCTCGATCGTGTTTATCAGCGCAATGGCCTCCCGAAACCTGTCGACGAACAAACGTAACAATTTGTTAGTAAATTAAATATTTAAAATCCACATTTTCTACCTCGGAGTAATCGTAAACATCGTAGCCACCGAGGTAGACACCCCGTCAAAACGAATCACGTGTCGCCATCTATTGCCAACTCGACAAAGTTGATCAATCCGTACGTAGACTATGATATGACGTCACGCACCAAACCTCGTTAGTTCGTTACGATGAAGTTCGGACAATTGGTAATCGGTCCACCGGGTTCGGGCAAAACCACGTACTGTCGCGGAATTCAACAATTTTGTAAGGAGATCGGCCGACCCACGGCGATTATAAACCTCGGTAAATAAACAAACGCAGATATTTATTTATTTGTTTACCGTATTTATTTATTTATTTATTTATTTATTTATTTATTCGAGACCCGGCGAACGACGTCCTGCCTTACGATTGCGCGATCGACGTCAGTCGATTAATAACCGTCGAGGACGTGATGGAGAGCATGAACTTGGGCCCGAACGGCGCGCTAGTTTATTGTATGGAGTTTTTAGAAGCTAACTTCGAGTGGTTGGAAACACAGTTGAAACAGTTGGACGGGCATTACATTCTCATCGATTGTCCCGGCCAAGTCGAACTTTACACTCATCATTCGTCCGTCGCGAATATAGTCGAACGCCTGCAAAAGATGGACGTGAGATTGAGTGCCGTTCATTTAGTGGATTCGCATTACTGCGTCGACGTGGGCAAGTTCATTGCCATCGTTTTGACGTGTCTCACCACGATGCTCAATGGTAAATTGAAATAAAAATTAAAATTAAAATTAAAATTAAGAAGAAAAGAAAATGGCCAAACATTTTTTTCTTCCCCTTTTCATTATTTCAACAGTTGGACTGCCGACAGTGCACGTGCTGTCCAAAATAGACCTGATCGAAATGGACAAAAAACTGCACTTCAATTTCGATTTTTACACGGACGTGTTGGATTTAGAATATCTTCTGGATTACCTGGCGGTAATGTTCGAACAGATCTCAAATCAATTCTTATTTAATAAATAAAATTAATGCATCTAGGACGACCCGTTTACGGCGAAATATAAAAGAATTAACCAACTTTTGGCCGGCGTCGTACGAGACAGTGGACTCGTGCACCTTATTCCCTTGAATATTCAAGTACGCATACGCACAAAACCACTCGTAAAGAATATGTATTCATTCACGTTTTCCACCAGGATAAGGAGATGATTGCGCACGTGACCAAGAGAGTCGACGAGAGCAACGGGTACGCGTTCGGATCTGGCGAGGAGCGAAACATGCGGCGGATGCTTTCGACCGCCATCGGACTCGACGCCGACTACTTTACGACGGCCGACATTCAGGAAAAATACGCAGACAACGACATTTAAGAGAAACTTTTTTTTTTTATTCGCCGAAAATGATTTTTGTGGCGTTGCTCTCGCTTCCTGCGCTGAGGGAACTGGTCAAGTTTGATATGTCCGTGGTGCTGGCGCTGGCTACGTCGCTCGTCACCGCCGCGCCCGCAGCCAATAAGATTTCCATCGTTCCTTTCAAGGACATCACTTCCTTCATGTATCCGACGCCGTTCATCAATTTTAAGTGCAATTTTTTCCAAGCGATCCGTAAACTTCGAGTGTCTGTCGCCGTTGGCGAATAAATGTCTAGAAGGACGATATAATACAATATAATATGATATTTTAATTTAATTTAATTTAATTTTTTTTTTAAATTTAATAAATATTTGGAAAACAAAGTTTTGTTTTGCTCACCCAACACGATGTTTGCCACGTCAACCAGCACGCGCATGAATCGAACGTCGTTGATGTACCTTTGTAAAAAGTACAACAAAATGCACAAGTTGCGCGGCCTTTTGCCCGCCACCGCCGCTTTGATCGCCTTCCGCGCCATCAGTTCTTTGAACACTGCCACAACTGCTTCCGGTTTGTGCTTCGAACGATCCTCCTAAACGAACGAAACAACGAAATAGTAGTCAATCACAAACGCACAAACACACTCGCCGCGTAATGTACCTCCAAAACCGAGTCCAATGCCAAACTCGAGTTGAATTTCCTCAAATGCTTGTCGTACAAGGCCAGCCCTTTTCTTTTTTCTTCGCTCACCTGGATGTCGTTCTATAAGACGCCGAGAGAAAATCGTTTATTACAAAAGTCGTCGTCATCGTCATCGTCATCGTCGTCGTGCGTTAGTTACGTGAGTCGGTTGAAAAGCTTTCGCTTCGAGCAGATATTTGTAGGACGCTTTTCGCTTGCGTGGCGTAGTTTCGTTAATGTCGTTCGGTTTCTTGCGCTGCTGAACGGCCAACGAGCCGTCCGCCATTCCGACCGCCATGGCGCTGTCGTCGCGCTTAAAAAGAAAAATAATTTCCATATCTTTATCGTCGACAAAATCGTTTCTAATAAAAGTTTGTAATTACCGAAACGCCGAGACTCAGTATTTGCGACTCGTAATTTAGAGTGGCCACCGGGCGGTATGTGGTGACGTCGTAGATTTTCACGTGACTGAACAATAATACGAGTACGGTTCGACGGATTATTGTTGTTTAAATGGATTTATTAAAACTCACCAATCCAACGATCCCGACATGAATCGTCTTCCTTCGCTCGCCAGACACAAACACGTGACGGTTTTGTGATGGTGAGTGATTTTCGACATCAACGATCCTCCCGTCACCACGTTCCACACTTTGATGTCGACCCCTCCGGCGGAAATGACAATTCCGCTCGAGGGCAGAACGAGCAGAGCTTCGACGGGCGAGCCATGATCGACGCTCCAAACGCTCGTCGGTTGTCTCGTGTCGTACATTTTCACCGTGTGATCGTACGAGCCCGAAAAGATGATGTCCGGATTCGTCGCGGAAACTCCGCCGGCTCTGATGAAATCCTAAACAACAAGCGCGCGATTATATAAATTAATACTCGTTTAAAATAAATTAAATAAATTTTAAAAAATTCCACTTTACTAGATGCTCGCTGAAGTTAAGAATTCGTCTCTCGGAAATAATATCCCAAACGCCCACGGATTTGTCATCCGAAAAACTTGCTACGTGTTTATCGTCCTTCATAAAACAACATTTACGAACGGCACTAATGCAATAATAAACAAAAATTAATAACAAAAATTAATAACAAAATTTAAAACCAATTGATCGTAGCAAATGGAGCTGCCAATCGTATTTCGTACTAGAAAACAGAAATGACCATTGCCACTGGCAGCAGCAGTTTCAAATTAAAATTAAAATTATAATTATAATTATACCCCGTGTGTCCTCCTTGCGACGTGTTTTTATACGTTTTGAACGCCGCCTTTGACGCTACGTCGAACAAACGAACAGTCCCTTTCTCATCGCCGGCCACGACGAGTTTGCCATCTTGACGAAACGAGCAGCCGTACGCGCACCCTTCGAACAGTCGAGCCAAAGTCCGGTACACCTCGTTCGTACAAGGATTAAAGATTTGAACCTGAAACAATGAAAAACGAAAAAAAATAAAATAAAAATAAAAATAAAAATAAAAATAAAATAAAAAATAAAAAAATAAATAAAAAAATAAAATCGAGTCGAGTCTCTCGTCGTCTTTTACCTTTGACGACATTGATGCGGCAAAGTGATACGGCTCGACCGGAGAAAAATCGATGTCCGTGACGGCGCCGAACTCTTTTTGTATGAACGGAAACTGCGAGAAACAATTTTTGTCTTATAATCGCGCGAGAAAATGTACGAAATTAACGATCATCTTACACCCAATTTCTGCCAGTACAATACATCGGACGTTATACCCGCACCGATCCGCGGATACGATGGAATTAACAAGGATTTGAAACTAGTCATTTGGTTAAATTAAAACGAACGAAATTAATAAATGCACCGACACATCCGCATCCACATGGTTTGCTTTTTTGTTTTTTTAGTGCCGCGTCGCACCCGAGCGGCATCGACACGAACTAACTAACTAAATAAATCTAATAAATTACTACGGCGCTCTCTCGCGATCTAAAATGAACGAGTCGTTGGACGTCGTGGAATCGCTCTTGAGTCAAAACACTCGCAAGTAAAAATTTATTTTAAAAAAAAAAAAAAAAAAAAAAATATGATTAATGGAAACTTTAAACGTTATTTCGAATTCAAGTTTATTGCGATTGACGAGACGCGTCAACGAAAAAGAAGGTCGGACGCCGAGGGAGCGCGTATCCGCCGGCGCGGACATCGCGGCGTCGCGCGGATGCTGCGTCGATGTTGCATCGACGCGAGCCGACGGCGACGCGATGCGCGAAAGATTCGAGTTGTCGTTGGAATCGGCCGACGAGTGTCGAAGCGTCGACTCGGTCCGCCGCTACGGTCGGTCGTCGGAAGATGCGAATAAGCGCGCGGCGGCCAAATGTTTTGTGAATTTTCGAAAATCGCGGCTTATCTCGTTACTCGATCGCTGTTTCGAATTCGACAGCGACCTGTCCGCTTCCGAAGCAGCGTCGGCGTTCTGCTTTTCCGCGCGAAATGACGTTGCCGACGTTGCGCGATCTCGCGCGACGGACCTTTATCGCGATTGCCTGATCGAATACGTGGAAGCGAATGCGCGCGGGTCGGATGTGGCGCTCGTGGTCAAGATGATAACGTTTTGCGCGGAAATAGAAAGGCGGACGAGGACGCGATCGGCGCGAGCGGCACGAGAAAGAAGGTGGGATTGGAGAACGACCTTCTTGCCGCTCGTGCCGGACGTGCGTCGATGGGTGGAAAAGCAAACGTCGGGCGAAAATTGCGCCGAGCTCGTTGAAAATCTTTCTAATTTGGCTCGCGCGAGCACGGACGAGCTGGAGCCGATCGGCCGCACCGTGCGGGCGGCGTTGGACCGGCACTCGAGCGACTTTGCGCGTCGCTCGTTACTGGCGAGCCAGCAAAACGGCAAGAAAATAGAAACGCTGTACGCGCTGCTCGATTCTGTTGCGTGCTTTTCCAAAATTCCGTAGGTAAAAGTTGCTCTAGAACGCGCCGAACTCTTACGAATTGTTGTCGCTCGTTGTTAGATGCGGCGCGCGAGCGGAATGCCTTCAGCTGGCGTCCGCCTTGCTCGACCAAATCGTGTTTCTTCGCGAGTGTACGCTCGCCAACGGAATTTTTCACGACGCCGAATCGCACGACTGGCAGAACGACAAACCGTTTTTCGAAGTGCGTATTGCGTAATTGCGTAATTGCGTAATTCCGTAATTTTTTTTAGTCAAGAAATAAGTTGGTCATTAACGAATAATCAAAAATTTCAGGGCGAAAAAGTGTCGTTCGCGATTCAAATGTGGATCCTGCACATGCGAGCCCTCCGGAGCGAGATGAGCGCGCGCAGTCCGCCGTACGGGCGACGAATCTTTGCCGGCGTCCTCCGCTTCTCGCTCTCGTGGTTCGCGCAACGATACGGGCGAGCACGGCCCAGTCGCGCTCGAATTCCGCAGTTCGAAGCGGACGTCGCCGCAATTCTCGAGAACGCGACCGAATTCGCAGTTTCGGTGGACGACGAAGCCGATGATGACGCCGACGCCGACGCCGCTTTTATCAACCGACACCTCGCCAGTTTGCGTTCGACCCTGCCGAATGGGTCGGGCGGGACGCGATCACGACCCGATTCGACCGAAACCGGACTGCTGTCCGTCCGGTATCGGTTCGCGCCGCACTGGCCGACCGTCGTCGAGTTACTGGTCATCGACGACGGTGCTCTCGCCGTCGCGGTCATCGAACGGGCTTCGGAAGATACGACGCGCGCGATCTTGGACGCGCTCGTCGCCTGCCACGCGTTCCCTCACTGTCTGGGATCGACCGTCGTCCAACTCGTAAAAAGGCAAGAAACGAAACGAAACGATGTCGGACGATCGAGAAAAGCATCTCACTCGTTACTCTTTCAGAGACGACCGTTGGGCGGAGCTGCTGCGGTCGGCTCGGCGCGAGCCGACCCCGAATTGGATTCGACCGCTAGACGATCTGCTGGAACGGCACTGCGCACCGTAAGACTCAAACGTCAAACGTCAAACGTCAAACGTCAAAAGTCAATTGTCAAAATTCGTAATCGTCGACACGTGTCTCTCTCGTTTGATATTTCGCAGAATCGTCGCGCCGATAATTTCGAAGGTGCTGCGCCACGAAAGTTTGAAACTTTTCGACGGTTGTGCCTCGAAGCCCGATGACGTCGACGAACTCGCGTCGATCGCTCGCGACCAGTTGCTGGACCGATCGCTGTCCGCCTTCGCCACCCTGCCTCGGACGATGCAGTTGTTGTTCGCGCGCTTGCGGGAAGAATTGCCCTCGTCGGAACGAAATAGACTCGTCGTACCCGAATCCGTTTACTTGCACGTAAGCGATGCAATATTTTCTATAGAAATAAAATGATCTTTCTTTTGTTTTTTTACCTCCTCGTTTACAGATGGTCGCGACGAAATGCTGTCGGCTGCTTCCGCCGTGCACGTTCACCCACTTGCTCCTCGAGAGCGAGCGCTCGTTCATAAACCTGGAACGGCGTTTGGATACGGTCCGTACGGGCCATGACCACGGCCATGACGACGACTACACCGACTACATCGTCGCGGCGACTCAGATGACGAGCGACTCTGGATACGCCCTGTCCGTGTTTCACCGCTACCTGTTGGAAAACTGGTCGCAACTAATGCAAATAAAAGATCGTCAACTTTAACCTATTAATTACAGTTAAAACAAGTTTTTATTTGTCGAAACAAATGTCATTACTAAACGATACAATGCAAGAAAGGAACGACAATAATAATAATAGAAAATTATAAAATAATAATTAAAATAGAAAGGAAATGAAATGAAAAGAAAAGAAAAGAAAAGAAAAGAAAAGAAAAGAAAAGAAAAGAAAAGAAAAGAAAAGAAAAGAACGGGCGTGGGGAGAATAATTTTTCTGTACAAATAAATTTTTCGAAACGAGTTGATATTCCCCAGCGCTCGTTCGTCCGTTAGAAAATTAAAATCACTAATTTAGTTTACGGCTGCTCAGAAACGAGGCGGGTAGGGCGGACGACGAGATTCGAACCGCGGAGGCCTAGGAAATCGTTTCGGCGGCGGCGGCCCGTACGGAAACCGTTGTTGGGGAAAAAAAGAAGAAGCGGGTTCGAACGGGGCGCCGGTCGGCGGCGGCTGCTGCTGCTGCTGCTGCTGCTGCTGCTGCCAGTTGAAGGCGCGCGGGGCGGCCGGCGGCGATATCATGCTGAAGCCGTCGTCGCGCCGATTGTACAAACCGATCGTCTCGATCCTCGAGATCGGTTCTTCGCCTTCGCTTCCGTTTTTCTCTTCGCCTTTCTCCTCGCCGCCGTTGCTGCTGCTGTCCGTCGGCACCAGACGGACATTGTTCGCACCGAACACTCGGCTCGGCGTCAAAGGCGTCTGTTTTCCTTTGAGCGTAAATCGTATCTGTTCACTCGAATTGTTGTTGTTGTTGTTGTTGTTGTTGTTGTTGTTTTGCACTACGGTAATCAGATTGCTGCGACTTCTGACGCCGCCGACGCCGCCGACGCTCTCGTCCATTGCATTGTGGGTGGGCGACGGCGTCAATTCCACAATGTTCGGATTGCGCAAGTGTTGCTGTCGGCACATGAGACTCGCGTCGTCGCCACCGCCGCCGCCGAAATAGTTTGCGTTCGCTCCGTAACCGTACATTTCCGGCTTGTACGGATCGTTTTGTTCCATCGGCATGTCTTCGACAAGTCCGGCGACGAGCGGCGCCGGAGCACTGAACTGATCCTGCTGCTGCTGCTGCTGCTGCGCCGAATTGAACCACGAGTTTGGACTGTCGCTCGAGTAGAGCGGCGGCAACGGGACTTTTGAATTCCAACTCGGCGCTGGTGGTTTGACGGACACGGCGGCAGTGGCGCCAGCGATGCCAGCCATGCCAGCCATGCCAGCGACGCCCGTTTGAAATCCGATCTGTTTGATTACGTCACTGACGCTCAGTTTGTTATCGATCTAGAATAATAACAATAGTAATTATAGAGATTTTTTTTGTTTTTGTTTATCTTAAAAGGAATGAATGTATACCCTATGGGCCCATCTCGACGCTTTGGTTGCCTCGAGCTCCTCATCTTGCAACGGCGTCGTCGAGCCGGTGACGCTGCCCTCGTCTTTCAACGGCGTTCCGCCGCCGTCGTTGCTCGGCGATATCAAGCGCGAGGCGTGCGCTCGGGTCGGCGGCGTGGCCGGATGGTCGTCGAACAGACTGCTGTCGATGGCGGGCGAAAAATTGCTCATGTTCTGCATGAAATTCGACAGTCGCGACTCCAAACTGCCCTTCCTGCTGGACATGGCGCCGGACATGGAATCTATCAACGACGTCATGGCGTTGGGTCCTGCGAGCAAAAAAAGTCGATTCGATTAAAGCGGTCGGCGCCAGCTCCCCTCGAAACGAAATCGAAAAAGAAACCAATGCAACTAACTCAGTTCAGTTTTTTTTCTATTGCAAGTTTTAGTCAAATCGCGACTAGTCGGAGGCGACGGAATGTTGAGCCCTACGGGCGAGCCATCGGGAGACGGCGCTGAACCGAGCGACGCTACATCGGGATCTTCTAGCTTAAGCGCTAAAAAACAACCGATTTCAAATCGGTCAAATCGCCATGGAAAAACACCGAGTTGCTTACTTCCTCCGACTTCCTCGTCCGACATCTCCATGTCGACCGCTTCCGTGTTGTCCTTGCTCACGTCGGTGGCCGCTATGTCCAGATCCGAGTCGACGGGCGACGGCGCGTCCGTGGTCGGCGATGGCACCGGGCTCGGCAAGCCACATTTCATTTCACTCAACTTCTTCTTCAAATTCTTCACTCGACTCGCGAAATTCTTGTACGCCTATTTCAATCACATTCGACATTTTAAACGCGACAACACAATTCAACGCAATTCGACCATTTCATTTATTTACGTTTGCCACGATTTTCGCTTCGCCGCGCTGGTTGTCGTAGAATTTCTCCGCCTTCTCCAACAGTTCCACGACCGAAGCGCGGTCCTGCACCTCCTTCTCCAACGTTTGAATGTACTCGCCCATTTTGGCCGTCGCGTCTTCGAACTCTTTGCTGAATTTGTCGCCGTTCGCACGATCTTTTAACTGGCGCAACGTCTCCGTGCTGGAAACGTCGATTTTCATGCTCGTCAACTGGCCGTATTTCAACTCCGATTCCGATTGCACTTTTGCGAGTCTTTTGATCTTGTCCACCACTTTTTGCGACTTAAAATCCGTCAACAATTTCGTGTCTATCGACGCCTTTGTTTTGGCAGTAGCTGCAAATAAACCAAAAATCTATTTAAAATTCATTTATTATATATATACGTATGTAAATATAAAAATATAGTCAAACGTATTAATGTGTTCGATCTATTACTCAGTGCGTTGCGTATGTTGTCGACAAATTCGCTCTCGTAGACGCTTCTCTCTTCCCAGACGGTGAGAATTCTCTCGACTTGGTTGATGATCTTCTCGTCCCTCACGAGCGGCATGACGTCCTTCAAAACGTTCGCCCACGAATCCGCGAAGCTGCTGTTGCTTTTCCGTTTGCTGTTCTGGATCACGTCGTTGGCCACGTACAGCAGCGCCAGGCGATGGCTCGATTTAGCTAAATGCAAAATATTCCGAAATTAACGACACATTCAAAAAACGCTAGCGCACGTTCTTATACCTTTCCTCAGCACTTTCATCCACACGTCGACGATTTTCTTGTGGTGCGCTCGATGGTGAATGCACCACAGCGACAAAGTCTGAATGCTCTCCTGCGTGTTCGTTACGGCGGTTAACTTTTTTTCGAGGCTCGCCTCGTTTAACGACGACGCCATTTTGCTCATTTTCGACGCTTTGCCTTATCCAATTCGCTTTCGACCAGCTCGCACGCTTGGCGTTTCCGGAAGCTGCACTCGCACTTTCTTCTCACACCTCTGCCGCACACATCCAACTTTTTTTTTTCTTTCTTTTTTTCTTTTTTTTTTCTTCTTTTTTTTTTGTTCAACGAAAAAGTCCTGGCAACAATTGCACCGATGCTACGCTGTTAAAGCTAGTACCTTGAGATACTTCTCCGTCATTGCTGTTACTCTCGAACCGTTCTCGCGAATAGCGCACGCCGCAACCGAACGAACGTCAACGAAGTCGAGAGTTGATTCAAATTGGAAAAGAAATAAAAGACAAACAGCGTTTTCAACTAAATCGTGGAAACGTTAGAATCGTAAATTTTCGTTTTTGCGAACCGGACGTGACCGGTTACAATAGCGGGCGTGATCGGTTGAAGCAGTTGGCGCGCATGCACCGCGGCGATGACTTTAACTACTTTTTAAATAATTAAACACATTTTTATTTATTTTTTCATTTCGATGTTTTCTACATGTTTTTTTTTTTTATTTCCACAAGTTAGCATCAACGTGAAGCCAGTAAAACTAAAGAAAAGTAAAAAAAAAAAGTAAAAAGAAAAAAAGAATACACTTGCAGCATCGTCTATACAAAACAAATGTAAAATACCACGTACAAACTACAACGTCTCGATGCACTGTTTAATGTCTTTTTATTTATTTATTTATTTATTTATTTATTTAATTAATTTATTAATTATTATTATTATTATTATTAAGCTCATTGAATCATCCCACACACTTCTTGGTCCTTCACTAATACACGAATTGTTCGTTTTAATTTGACAAACGTAATAAAAGACATCGGGGTGGGGAAGAAGGAGCACGATCAATTATTATTCAAAGCCACCGACGCTGAGGTGCGCGACGAACAAGGCACTGGTCCTTCGCTGAAAGTGTCGTCGTTGTTGTTGTTGTTGTTGTTGTAGTAGCTCGTTTCACACAAAAGGACTCTTATTCTGGAATGTCACGTCGTTCGGGTGCGCGTTCTGGTTCTGCGACTGACACGACTGAAACGATTAATTACATTTCATTCTGAATGTCGACTAATTAGGTAATCGCCAATCGTTTTCCCGCGCTCTTACCGCTTGCCGATTCTGCCACGATTTCATGGCCACCTTGTACTTTTCGAATTCGTGGCACCAGTCCGAGTAGATTTTCCTGTATTGCGATTCGTCGGGCGCGTTACACGTCTCTGCAAAATAAAGTCAAAGTCGACAAATATATAAAGTGTGATCGTACGGCAGGCCGGTGTCGTAGTCGTTACACTCAACTGGTATTGACGGTGATGTTGTAACTGCACAGCGTGTCCGGTCCCGTTTTGCAGTCGTAGCGGCCGTTGTCGTTCTCGCCCATCGTCAAAATGACCAGGCCGCCGTCCGCCGTCTCGATGTACTTGTCCATGCGATAATTGATTTCCCGTTTGCCCCGGAACCACCGTGCCGGTTCCGAAACGACCAGAGTCGGTAGATTGACCGCGCAGCCCAGATGAACGCTCTGACCCCAATTCACCATCATCGGCTTCTTCTTCAGGCACGTATCGCAGATTCCCGACGATATGTTCGTCACGTCTTGCAACAAACTGAAACAAATTTGTAAAATATTTATTTATAAAATATTTATAAAATGTTTTTAAAATGTTTTTAAAATCGATTAATTAATCGATCGACTGGATGTGTACTTCGGCCTGTGGGGTTTGCACTGCGACGCGTCCTTATCCCAGCCGCAGTACGGATCGCGAATGCATCGTACGCAGTTGGTGTACCGCGCTCGGCACATCGCCATGTCCACTTGCCGAATGCGCGAATCGGACGCCACATACAAAGATTTATGCTACAAAAATTAATCAATTAATTATGTAAATAAAGAAATTCGCTTCAACGGGAAATACTTTGCTAGAAATTTGCATGGCTCTGATCGATTCGGGGCTGGTCACTTCGAACACGTCCAACAAGTCGGAATGTGTGCCCTCCTTGTCCTGCCACTCCACTATTTTGTACACTTTACCGTCATCTGCAAATTTTAAAAAAAAATATAGAAAGAATTTTTAAAAAAAATTCTACATCCTCATTAAAAAAAAAGAAAAGAGACAAATAGTCATTACTCGATCCGGCGTAGTAAACGGTGAAGGTGTTCGAAGCCGTTTGCAGTCGGTCGACGACCAGGTGGGTGAAGATCAAGTCTCGTTTGTAGAACGCCGGTTTGTTGTGATCGTGGCTCACCGCGCTGTCCATTAGCGGGTGGCCGCGAATGAAATTCAGCACCGTGTCCGGTAAGGTTTGCGTGTCGTTGACGCACTGGCCGGGTCTCGGCTCGGGCACTTTGCTGTTCAGCACGGGCAGCCAGGCCGACGACGACGTGGCCTGTTCCTTGAATTTACCGTTAAACGTGTCCTGGATGTCGTTGATGGTGAACGAGCAGATGGCCGAACCCATCAGACCGTTCCTGCAATATAATAAATAAATAAATAAATAAATAAACGTCACCGAATCCGAGCCACTTTTCTTACATGGACGTGGTGAAAACCGCGTAGAATTTGGAATCGTCATCCGGCAATTTGTAAACGCTTTCTGGAAAAAGACAACGACAAAATGGTTAATGGTTAACTCAACAAACGAACGCCACGTGGTATCGCCTTCTTACGGATTTCGTTGAAATAGAACGGAAACTCTCCGGGTATTGAGCAATTGAGTCGTGCTTTGAGAAACGTCGCCCAATTCTGATTGAGAAAATTTTTCCCTCCCGTGTCCATCTGCGAGAGAAAAAAAACACACAAAAAACACACCGCGAGTGTTAAACTTTTTCGTCCTTCTTTCTTTCTTTTTTTCTTTCTTTTTTTCTTTCTTTCTTTCTTTCTTTCTTTCTTTTTTTCATTTCACATTACTTTGCAGACACGAGCGACGCGCGAATAAATGTTTTTTCCGCAGTTGATATACTCGACAGCCGTTTCCCGGAAAAAGAAATAAACATACTCGCCGATGTCGTACGAACCGACAAAGTTGGGTTCTACAAATTGACGCGAAACGGATGTGAATACAAAAAATTAATCCAAAACTGCGATTTGAAAAACTTACTGTCCAGCCACTTGGAATCGTACTTGATGGTGCGCTTGAACTGATACATCTTTTGTCCCGACGTGTAATTGAACAGATCCGTCCGGAAGATGACCGTATCCGCTCTCGTGAACTCGGCCACGGTGCCGCTGTACAACGCCGGCAGTCCGGCCGGATTGCCTTTTTCCACCCACACGGCGGTGGCGTTGTCGTTCGGATCGAAAGGGCATTTGGCAATTCCGTCGCCGATTCCGGGAACAAACTCCAAATTTCCCAGCCTGGTCAAGTTCGACTAAAAGCCGATCAAATCTTAACGACAACGACTAACCTAACGCAACTTAACCGCTGAACTCACGTAAATGATCCAATCCAACGGATTGTGCGCGTTTGTGCCGCACACGTACAGACGACTCCCGTCGCCCACCGGCTGAATCACGCGAATATGGTTCCGACAATCGTAGTGCTAAAAATAAATTTTAATTATTCAATTATTCAATTAGTTTTATATTTATTTAGCAACTTTTACCTCCGATTTTCCTTTGGAAACACAATTCGGCACGCTGTTCGCCTTCAGCGTCAACGCGTCGGTCTAACAAAAACAACAATCAAAAATAATCAAAAATAATCAAAAATAATCATTTCCTTCGAAAATCCCTTTTTATTCATTTTAAACATTACTTGACAGTTTGTGTTATTGATATTGGCCAATGGCAGACGAAGAATTTTATCCCTGTCGAGATATTGATTGCGAAAAGTTAAAGGCGAAAAGTCGAATAGAAATACCGTAATAATAATACTTACAAGGCTCCGACATATAAAACGTCTCTCGTCGAATCCAGGTAGAGAGTGCGGTAAAAGAGAGAACCACAACTGAATTCACGCACATGAGCTGACAAAAGAAAAATTATTTAAAAAAAAAAAATAAAATAAAATAAAATAAAATTTAATTTAATTTAATTTAAAAAAAATAAAAAAAAAGTTTTTTAAAAATTAAAAAAAAACAAAAAAAAAAAACTCATTTTATTTATTCCTTTATTAAAAACTAGAAATTGTTAAATTTTTTTTTTCGTTTAAATTTGTGCGCACCCAACAGAACAGACAGGTGCGCCGCTTATTATTACCGCGAGTGCAATTGGGGCGTGTAATAACCCCCGCAAACATCTCAATTCACTTTTTTTTTCTTTCCCTCCGTGCACCTCAAAAAAAATCAAAAACATTTTCTTTGTTTATTACTTTATCGTTTTCTGCCCCATCACGCACCGAACGAGAAGAAAGAAAAAGTAACGTCGCTCATTGTTGTTTCGGTAATTGCATCTAATTAGCGGTATTGGCCACGGGCATGATCGTCAACATTTTCGAAAATTTCAACGAGCAAAACGCTACTCACCGACCGGAGGGGGCAAACAGGCGGCGAGCCCGAGCAACAAACTAAAGTAAATCGCGTCGAATTGAGTTTTCGTCCTCATGGCAGTGCGCGGCGACTCAGGTCGGTTAGGCTAAGAACAACACATGGCTTAGCCCTAGCGAGCGACGACTCGCGACGACTCGCACTCGGTGCTGGCTCAAGCTGCTCACGATGCTCACGCTGCTCACGCTGCTAGTGGGGTTAGTGCATCTCCGCCAGCAGCGCAACAAACATTGATCGAGCACCAGTCGCCGCGACCGATCCGACCGATCGAGCGAGCGTGTAATAAGGCAACCTCTCGCTAGAAAGTGGCGATCGATAAGCCGCGCGCGCCTCCGCACCAGGACCGACTACTCCCGCCGCCAAGAGGGACAAAAAAAAAACCGACGAGCACGAATTGAAATGTCCAAATCGGGCCTAATTAAGTGCAATGGATTTTAATTAAAACGCAACTACGTTCTTCTCTTTTTCCAATAAAAATATTTTTTTTTTTTTTTTTTTTTTTTTTCCCCCTTTTTTCTTTTCTTTTTTTTTTTTCTTTTCATTTTTCATTTTTCTTTTTTCTTTTTTCTTTTCTTTTATTTTACTCAATTCAATTCAAATTAAGCCGTTTCTACTCCTCCCACTCGTCACGAGCGAACAACAATCGCTTCTTGTGCGGTCTCGTGCACGGAGGTCGAGTAAAAAAGCGCCTCGAGAACGAATCGATGCATCAATTAGAAATTAAAATTGCAGTTTGGCACGAGTGCGAGCAAAAGATAACGGCGGACGGACGGGTCGACGACGTGACGACGCGCGTACCGGCTAAGAGCACATCTTCCGGACGACGCTCCGTATGAGTGGCTGAATGTGGGGGCGGAGGAGGAAGAGGGTTCATCGCTCTCGCTGCACCCAGCGCCGTCAACACTAGCAAATTCAATGCCCACATCTTCAGCTTCTTCTTTTTCTTCGTCGTCGTCGTCTTCGTCTTCGTCTTCGTCTTCTTCCAAACGCTCGTTTACGCTTCCATTTTCCGTCCTCGTCCACTGGACCTGAATTCAATAAATCAAAATGAAACGTTTTCTATTTGCACTACAGCACTAACTCGATCGACGCAACTCGTCGGGGGTCGGCGCAGCCTCGCCATACGAGGTACACAAACCGGAACTCCGAGCCCAACACAAATAAATAGCAAAATTTTTTCAAATTTATAGTAATTGAACCAACGACAGCGAACACACGCGGCGCGGCCATCAAAAAGCGCGCTGACAGCCCAGTAATTGAGACACGTCGTGCATTTCATTCTTTCATTCTTCTCCAAAGCAAAACGAAAAAAAAAAACAACAAAACAAAAAAAAAAAAAAAAAACGATTTATCGACGAATTGAGAACGAAGAATAAAACTAAACAAATGGGTTTCTCCCGCTTCGTCACCGGTCAAAGGTTAAAACCTCCGCAGATTTATAATTAAAAAAAAAAAAAAAAAAGAAAAGAAGATAATCGCAAGTCGTAGAGGTTGTTGCTCTCCTCCCGTCTCCCGACTCCCGACTCCCGACTCCCGAGACATGGACAAGAGACGAAAACCACAACCCCGAATAAACAAACTCAACTTATCGACATATTAATGAGCGTGGTTTGGCACGCGTTTGGGCCGATTTTGACGGCTTCATCGTGACAAATTCGAGACACTCGCCAATTATCAACTTTCTCCCTCGTGAGTGTGTGTGTGTGTGTGTGTGTGTGTGTGTGTGTGTGTGTGTGTGTGTGTGTGTGTGCATTTCTGCTCGCGGGCGAAGCTCTATTATGCACGCACTTTCTGCTAAGTACGCTACACAAATCCTCGTTTCGGTTCGATTCGATTCGATCGGACACCACCCTCGACAAAAACGAAAGCAAATTGACGCGCGAGTGCTCGCCTCGCGCCCAATTTACTATTTGATCCTAAGCCTAACCCTAACCCGCGCAATTCTACCGCTCTTCCTCGGCCGGCACTGGGAAACGCAAACGTGGAAACACAAACGTGCACGCACGTACGGGGAACGGTACTGGGCGGCCAATGGACTACGAATCATAATTACCTTGCTTTTTTTTTTAGTAAAATGGAATAAATGCGTCGATCGCAAACATTCGAACGAGAGCGAGCGAGCGATCGATCGATCGAAACTCGTCCACGAGATGGCGCCACGCCAAAAGCAGAACCAGGTGGACGAGAAAGAAAGAAAGAAAGAAAAGAAAGAAAAGAAAGAAAAGAAAGAAAAGAAAGAAAGAAAGAAAGAAAGAGGGGACGGAGGAAAAAAAATAGCAATGACCTCCGAACCTCAACCTTACTCCGGTTGGTATTCATTGGCATTAGAAGGAGGAGGGAAGAAAAGCAGCGAACGCAAGGCCCGAGGACACGGATTGATCCATAGAAAAATTCAGGTAGAGAACGGAGGCGAGGAACGAAATGGAAATGTGCCCGCAGAGATGGATAAATCTTTTTTCGATTCCTCGCTATTGAAAGAGAATCGTTTTTAAAGGGACCAAAAAAAACAAAAAACATTCGAGTGACCGTACGATCGCTTACCGGCTGTATGAACTTACTCTTCGATCTTGTCTTGAGCTCTCGGTGATGTTGTGCGCGCGATGAACGAACCGGAAACAAAAACTTTGGCGTTCGAGCTCCAGTCGGCGCCACCATTCACTCGAGAATAGAATCGAACGGCCAGCCATTTTGTGGCTACTATCATAAATGGTTTGAAAAATTCCTACTGCGATGCTTTCTTTTCTGTCGACTCGTAAGCGCGCCAAAAATTCTTTCGTCCGTTCGTTTCATGTTTTCACGTTTTCACGTTTGATCTTTCATGTTTTCCAGCAGCGATGGATTTCCCTCTCGCGCCTGGCAACCTCTACGAAGCGGCGTCGCTCAATCCGTTCTTCCACCACCTGGCCGACGTAGGAGGAGGTGGAGCCGGAGGAGGAGGGCTCCGAACGAAACTCGAACCGCAACTGGCACTGGCGCAGCCGACTGACGAACTGGCGGACGAAGGGCGCGCCGCCACCGCCGCCGTAGCCGTAGCCGCAGCCGCAGCCGCAGCCGCAGCCGCAGCCGCCACGGCCGCCACCACCACCGCCGCCGCCGCCGCCACGGACGACGACGACGACGACCACCACCACCACCAGCAGCTCGACCGATTGCGCGTCAACCGAACCGAAGTGAACGTGGCGATCGACGAGAGCTACTGCCACACGGAGAACGGGCAGCAGAAGTGGAAGTGCAACCTGTGCCCCAAACTGTACACGACCAAGCACAACCTGGTGACGCACGTGCTCGGCCACGTGGGCGTCCGACCGTACGTGTGCTCGCTGTGCGACAAGTCGTTCAAGCAGCTGGGCCACCTCAACGCGCACAAACAGACGCACGACGCGGGCAAGTCGCACCAGTGCCCCGTGTGCAAGCGCTCCTTCCTCCGCCTCATCTACGTCAAGCGCCACATGATGACGCACGCCAACGGCAAATCGTTCGCGTGCCACGTGTGCCCCGAGGGATTCGACTCGCGCTCGGAGCTCGACTCGCACCTGGCCGCGCACCGGTCGGGTCAGGCGTACCCGGGGGGGCATCATCATCATCATCATCACCATCACCATCACCATCAGGGGCAGGGGCAGGGGCAGGGGCAGGGGCAGGGGCAGGGGCAGGGGCAGCAGCATCATCATCAGGGGCACCTTGGGCACCTTGGGCACCTTGGGCATCAGGGCGCGCTGGCGCCGCCCAAACGCGCCAGCCTGCAGTGCCAGCTGTGCGGGCGCATCTTCCTCTACCCGAGCCAGATGAAGGACCACATGTTGTCGCACGCGCAGCTGCGCCAGCACCGGTGCGAGGTGTGCGGCATGCGCTTCATCAAGGACCACCACCTCAAGGCGCACCTGCTGACGCACACGGCGCAGCGGCCGCACAAGTGCCCCGTGTGCCGGCGCGGCTTCACGCTCAAGGGCAACATGATCCGGCACACGCTCATCCACGGCGCCGAGCGCACCTTCGTCTGCCAGGTGTGCGGCAAGAAGTTCTCGCAGCCGCAGACGCTCAAGATGCACATGGTGGTGCACGCCGAGCAGAAGCCCTACTCGTGCGACGTCTGCGGCAAGGCGTTGGCGCGCGCGCACAACCTGCGCAGCCACATGGCGCTGCACCGCAACTCGAAGCCGTTCCAGTGCGCGCTCTGCGGCAGCGCCTTCACCATGCGCGGCAACCTGCAGCGGCACCTCAAGGAGAAGCACAAGGACGCGTTCGAGGCGGCCGGCAAGGAGGAGCGGCGCTCGCCCAGCGACGACCCGGACCCGGACCCGGACCCGGACCCGGACCCGGACCCCGACGGCGGCGGCGGCGACGGCGGCATCTGCGACGACACGGGCTCCAAGAAGCGCAAGACGCTGCCCAAGAAACTCATGCACAAGCGCAACGACGTCTACCAGCAGTACTTCGACCACCGGACGGGCGATATCGACGGACGCGTCAGGGCCTTGCACAACGCGGTCGACGACTTGGCCGGCAGGTGCGCGCCGCCCGCCGCCAAAGTCACCGCCATACACTCGGCCATCGACGAGATCGCCGCCGGCCAGTCGAGCGAATGAATGATTGATTGATTGCACACACGCGCGTCCTCGTCAATAAATACGTGTAGACAATTTATTCAAAAAAGCGTCCATCAATTATTCGAATTCGAGGCTTTCGAAGGCGAAGGCGAAGGCGGCGCGGAAATTGCGTAGCGAGGCCGGCGCCGCGCGGTGCCGTAGCAGCAGGCTGCCCGCTTCGAAATGGAAGCCGGCCGCGCGCAGCGAGGCGGCCATCGTGTCCGCTCCGCGCCGATCCGGCATGTGCAGCGAGCGGTCGATCAGCGCTCCGAAAACGCTCGATTCGACCACGCGCGTTGCCAGTTTGTTGTCGAGCAGCAGATGTAAAATTTCATCGTCGACAAAATCGGTGACCTTATTAAACAGAAATAAAGAAAATAAAGAAACAAATAAACAAAGAAACGAATTGATTGATTGATTGATTGAATTAATTAATTAATCGAATTATTCACTTCAGAATCGTTGATGTATCGAACCGCCTCGTCGTGCATCCGCTCGCACCGCGACAGCAGGAAGAACTTCAAACGGTGGGTTCGCGACGCGTCTTCCGGAATGTGAGACGAAAGTTGCGTCATGCATTCCGAACTCAGAGAAGGTCGGTCGGTCGGCCAACCGCGGAATGTGGATACGAAAACGTCCAAACGATCTGGTTCCGGGCAATTCAACAGTTTACGCAACACCTCGACCCACACGTCGTCTTCGATATTCCTTTACCAGAAAATAAAAATTGTTTAATTTTAAAAATAAGCAGAAATCCAAAGCGTGGCACGCACGTCCAGGTGGTCAGCAGGCGCACGAGGACCGCGCATTGGGTCGTCGACGAACAGTCGGTCAGAAGTTTGTTCAATAGTTGGCGGCGACCGTCCGCGCTCGCCACGTCGTCCAAAGTGGCTACGAAATCCGGCCAAGCAACGGCCAGAATAATTTGAGTGCGGTACAGAGTTGCCAAGCGCGCATCGTCCCCGTCCAGCGAAAACGCCTTTTCCAGTTCCTCCAACATATCGAGGCGGAGATTGACGTCAACCGTCGGATCGGCGCAAAACGGTCGCAACGCACCCACAACAT
>JAQFXT010000269.1:0-50785 GCA_034683725.1 Strigamia crassipes
ACATTTTAAATACTTTTACGTGTACAATTGTGGTCACATAAAATGTTCATGCCAACTTTAGTCAACTAAGTTGGTTAGGGCCAGAATTAAAATGTCAGTGCTAACCCAAGCCAACTAGGTTTGCGTGAACATTTTATGTGACCACGATTGTACTCTACACGGACTGGACATAAGGGTGGTCCCAGAGAGTGTATTTTTCCTGGTCCGGACAAATGCCACATGCCCAGCGTGGCGAGACAAGACCCAAAACATTGAAATTCAGCACAATGTGAATCCATTTTGCAAAATTTCGATACTTTGGGTCGTGTATGCTTAAGAAACCAGTAACATCATCAAAAATGTACCACAATTTCGTGTATGTATTATGATTTTGAAAAGTTTACGAAATGTGCATGCACAGTTAATCAGAAGAAGAAATTTATCTGGATTAATCGGCGATTTTTTCATATACGGGACTCACCTGGGAGGCATCACTTTGTCCGAAGTCTGGAGCTGTCTGGACGAGGGAGCAAATTTCTCATTGCTGGGTATTAGTTGGGTCTGGGTCCTAGCAAACCTGTCTGGACCACACAGGTGTCCGGACGGTGCTATGTCTGGTTCGTGCAAAGTAATTTATTTCATTATAAGATTATTAAAACATATCGTTTATTTGTGGGACTAAGACTACAACGTAGCATCTCACTTGGAACTAAGAATAAACTCAAAACGTACCCCTCGACACCAGCCGTTGTTTGTATAAACTTTAATAATATTCAAGGTCGCGAAAAAATGAATGTGTTGAAATGCTTAATTTTTGTGGTTTCTCCGCAACGACAGGTCACAGCTTGGGATTACCACTGAGAATTTATTGAAATTGTTATTTATTTTAATTGATTCGTTAGAAAGTGCATTCGTGAAGTTTCCATGGGTCACTGCTTGTGAAGTTATATTTCATGACACATGTCACACATGTTTGTGCGTAGCGGTGCTGAAAACGTCATTTGGCCAATTGCAACACGATGTGCAGTTTTAAAACCTAAGTTGTTTGTTCTGTGCTCTCATAATAATTTTATTCTCTGCCTCTTACAAATAAATAATAATTTAAAATAATAATAAAAAATTATTCTCAAACACGCCAGAAGCGTCTTTAAAATACGAATTATTTAAAACAATGCAGATATAAAATATTTAACATGTGTAAAACAAATTTTATAACATATGTTTTACGTTAAATTAAGAAATATTTACAAATAAATTATATGCATTGTGACATGTAAGTTTTAGTAAATATATAGCAATGATCATACAATGGTGCGGAAAATGAAGCATTTGTTGGGTTTCCTTTTGAATACAAAGTGTCACATTTTTTCAGTGCCTAAATCCCATGCGGAATTGGGGGACACGGGTGTAAGAAAACGTCTCTCCAGGGTCATTGCACCGACCACGTGAGATGGAGAAAGTTGAGTCCAATTCGGATATCGGGTTGAGACAAGAATCTCGTAGGAGCCTCGAGTGTGACAATAAAAGATGCCAAGGAGACTGGGCCCTCTGGAATTGGGTCTTCTTAGGATCAGACATGTGAACTCAGATGTCCAAAGAAGTCGTAGAAATACAGGCACGACTATCAAATGGCTGAATGCTCTAGGTCTACCCACGGTTTTTTTTTCTTTCTTTTTTTCTTTTACTGCTGCACGAATTCGTTTGAAATCTCTCTGGAGATTTATCAACAAATTTGCCAGCAATTTGGCAAAGGACATGTTCAGCTAAAGCATCCAAAAAAAAATTTTAAAAAAGTGTTTGGGCAAACCATCTTAAGATATAAAAAAAAGATATGTAGTATTTGTCTATCACTATTGTTTTATTCGTTTGTTTTTGTAATGGCTTGGTCGTCAAAATGGTAAACGATTAGAAATGCGCGTGCGCAATTTTTGTGCTTTTTTTAACTTTCATTTATTTTTGACAAGTAGAATATTAAAGTGGCAGTGCAATTTAGAATTTGCAAAAGCTTTTTCCAATTTTCTTTTATTTTCTTTTTTCCTCCCTAAAGTGATGTTTTCCTTTTTTTCTTCTTTTAAGAAGAATAATCATTTTGCATATAAAGTTGAGAATGTCGCTATTATAGGAGCAGATGTTGACTTTTTTTTCTGGGAAAAACCATCATGTCGAGGCAGATGTCAAATATGGCTGTCGTACATAAAAAGAATCTTGAGAATTGCGTTGTGATGTTCTCGTAAGCCATTTGTATATTTGTTGGAGACTATGTATGCTGAAAGGGGAAAATGTTCCTACATAATGGTACCTTGGTTAAACTTTTATTTTGCATTACTTCCTCTAAAAAGCAAACATTTTTCAATGCTTTTTTTTCTTCCTTATATACGCACAACAAACTCAGCATGAAAAATGATTTTGCAGCTACTCTGAAACTAAATGAAACAGTTTTCTAATGGATCCACCAGTTCCAAATGACAGGACAAACATCAATTTCCTTTCCCTATCTTTCCCATAACTTATCTACATATGGGATTACACCAGGGCAATGGTGTTTGAAGCTGTAAAACTGATTTACTCATTTCTGGTACACGTTGAACATTACAAAAAAAAAAAGAACGAGATATGTGTGAACATAAAAATTCTTTTCATGCCTTTACTTTAGCAAGCACTCAGTGGTGTATGATTTTGGTCCGTAATAGATTCTTGCTAGACGTGAAAAGATGAAGACGACAGATGAATTCGCGTGAGTCATACAGATACAGTTGCATTCAGCAGACAAGTAAGATGGAATTCTGTGATAACTATGCCAAACATGTAAAATGGCAGTTGAAGCTGAAAAACTATACGTTCTTCCACAATGGATGTGGTAATTGAAATCTAACAGTCTGTTTAAAAAGCAATGCATGTAGCTTGATTTGAAAATAGAAACAGCAGATGGCATTAAAACCGCATTTCGTTTTAGCAGTCTTTTTTTTATTATTGTTTGAAGGTTTTTATCGAGGGCTGGGAAAACGAAAATGTTTCTAATGCAACTACACCGAAATAATAAGTAATAACGATAAAAATAAAATGAAAAGTTTGGATAAGAGTTAGTTGCTTTATCCAGTCGGAAACACGAGATTATATTACAAGTTTAGTGGTAAAAACAAAGGCATCGTAAAGTGCTATAAAGTTTCTGAGGCAACGGCACAATGAAATTGGGTGTCAGGAAAATGTGACAAATGTTTTGATTTGTATCTGCTTGATGTAGTAAGCAATGAGTACGAGTTTTTGAGTCGTGAAATCCAATTATAGCTACTTCACTTGTTTTTCTTTCATATCTCGATTACACAAAGTAAAGTCCTTCAAAACCTTCTGCTTTGCACGCGCTTGATATACGATGTGTGAAAGTGACAGCTTGTAAATGCAAGGATTCGGAATTTTGAATTTTTTTTTATATAAGTTATGAATTCGTAATTTTCAAATCCTTCATATTTGATTTTTTTTTTTTTTTTTTACTTTTTTTTTTTTACAGATTGAATTTTTTCGTATTTTGATTTGGTTCTGAAAAGATGTATTTTTTATGGTGTACTGCACAACTTGGTTAATGTATAGTCAGTTGCACATGTTGCCGAGCGGCTCGTATTGAAAAACAAGCTGAAAAAGTCAACAAAATTGAACAAACGAATGCGTTTTGAAAATGGATTTCGCACAGTCTCCTGATTCAATTATTTTTCCATTATATAAAAATGTTAATGGCCGAATTCTTACGCATTTCCAGTTGGTTTCGTTTTCACGGACGAGGGATCCAGCCAGTGGAAGCTGACGGGCGTATTGTTAAAATCAATGGTTTGCTCGTGATTCAAAACACACAGGTCACGGATGCGGGTATTTACTTGTGCAAAGTGAGCAACATAATCGGCGAAGAAAAAGTTGAAACACTGCTGGCTGTTACAGGTAATTTTTTTTTTCTAATTTTATTTAAAATTATTTAAATGCGTTTAAAAAAAATTTCTTTCCGAAAAAAAAATAAAAATCTCAAACCGCAGAAACGTTATCTGCTTACATTGAGCCGCAGGAATTGACTGCTGACGTGGGCCAGCAAATCCGTTTCACCTGTTTTGCTTCTGGTCATCCAATTACATCCGTAGAATGGCTGAAAGGTAAGGTGGAATTTTAATTAGACGTTCAACTTCGGCTTGCTTTTGTGTGTGCAATCAAAAGGAAAATACCTTGCAAGAGAAACGAGAAAATCAAAACTTTAGTTTAAAATAGTTTTTATCGTCAATTTCTTATCTCCACTGAAAGATGGCCACCCGGTGAGCACTGATGGGCGTCGGTTAAAGATTCGAAATCAATTTGAACTGACCATCGCATCGGTGGAACGAAGAGACCACGGCATGTATCAGTGTTTCGTGGGTAATGGAGATGATATGGCCCAAGGATCTGCCCAGTTCAAGCTAGGAGGTAATCTGGGATTATTTTTGTTGTCGTAGCAGTACGTTGTCTTGTCTGTAACGAGGAGAAGACGAATGAGCATCTAGATAGTATTTTCTTCTTTAATGTTACGACTTATTTGCCAAGAAATTCGAGTCGAATTGAAAAGGGAATTGCTTAAATCAAGTGTGATTAATGCCGTTAAACACGGCTCATCATGTGATACATATTGGAAGCTTTTCGCGCTTATCAGTTCCTATGAGAATGTTGTTGAAGGATGAAAAGTTGATGAAAACTAATTGCTTCTCCCACACCGTGTTTGTCGCTGAATAAATCATTCGATTACAGGTGTAGATAAACCACAGTTTCTTTGCTAAAATGTCCCTAAGGATTTCTTATTTTGCTAATACTTTGTCGAAAAAAGCAGGAAATCTTATTAGTAAAATCGTGAATTTTTCTTTTCCAATCTTCACAAGCTTATACAATTAAGCAATTGTAACGTAGGTTTTTGAATTTTGTGTGCACATAAAAGGGTTTCCTGCAACTCATGAATTTGTTATCGTGTAAAGAGAATGTCGAGCTGGTGTTTTGTTCCATAAATAAAATATTACCACTAATGCAGGTACTGGATTTAGTATTTTAGAACGAAAATGTGGTTCTTTAATGTGTTTTTTTGTGTTAAATAAATAAATAAAATCTGAATAAATACAAAGTGGAACTAATAATAAAAGTTAGAAAGGCTTCTAGACCCTTTAGTAAGGTAATTTAACAGATTACGATAAATTTATTGTTAAGTGCATAGCCATTTGAGAAATTTCTATTTTTGGCTTGGATCGCACGGAATGAATTATTTTCTCAAATTGCTGGTATAAATTATTCCGCATATCAGGTGAATAATGGAAGAGAAGTAAATCAGAGCTCATGCTAAGCACGCGTGGGGAATATTGGTCAATTTTTCATTCAACTTGTCTGTTAATGAGGCTAGAAAAGAGACTGCCGGAAGACATTTTTGAGGTTTGTTTTCAGATAAATATAAATTGAAAAATTGCAAACTAGTAGCACATACAATTACTTCTTTTTTTTATCATCTTTTCTCGCCTACAGACACTGGATGGTTCATTTTTCTTCTTCAAACAAAATGAAATTCAAATGTATCTCCTAGTTGTCAGATTTTAAATTCATATTGAGTGAAAAATGGCGATTTTATGTGCGATGTAATATAAATTGCGAACATTTGCACATCTAAAAAATGGGAAAGGTGGACATTTTTTCTCATTGCTTTATTTTATTTTATTTTTTTTTATGTTTTGCGTTCATTTCAGTTAGATAATTAGATTTCTTGTGTTGAAAACTATTTTCTTTTAATTAATCTAATTTTTAATTTAACAGCAATTTCACCAAACGTGAGCCTCAGCGTTTCCACGGAACCCCTACAGCCTGGTTTCACTGCTAAACTGCAGTGCACTGCGGTTGGCAGCCCCGTCCCTCAAATTTCATGGTACCTTAACGACTCACCCCTAAGTACTTCGGGTGATCGAAGGTCAAGGATCACAGAGTCGGTTGACAGTAATGGCAACTATATCAGCATTTTGAGCATTATCTCAGTGGATTTACAAGACGGAGGTTACTACAAGTGTGTTGGACAGAATCCTGCAGGACTGGATGAAGTTGTTGACAGACTAAACATTTACGGTAATTCATTTAAGATGGATCCATTTCAAAAGAAAAATAATTAAATAATGCGACGAGAAAAAAATAAAAAAATATATTTAATTTAATCAACTTGATTTAATATTTTTCTCTAAATATTTTTTTGGAGGAGCATTTTTAAGTTGTTAGAAAGTGACGCACTAATGCAATTAGATGGGGAGGGGAAATTTAGTTTCAAGTAAGTTAAGTGGAATGAAGTTGATTAAGAAGGACAGTGAAGCATCTTGCAGCAATCAGTTCTTATTGCATGAACTTCATGCTGTTTGCTGTGCCCTTATTTGCTGCAAGTAGTTTATCTGCATGGGCTTGACGTGCTCTTTTGCACTAGGCATGCAATGCTGTTTGGATGGCAAATTGATAAAGTGCGTGGCAAATGACTTTCGATTGTTTCCTTAATTGAAATTAATTTTTGAACCTATTTGCACAAATGAGTTTAAGGTTGGTAAGATATTTTCTTTTGTATTTTGTATGAAGACAATGTATTCGATTTACACGAATAACAGCGGGTTTTATTTCTGTCTTTTAATTGTACACTCCAAGGGCGGCCTTCTCCAAGACGGGACCGAGTGCTGTTAGAATTGTGAGGCTGCCTACTCTGTAGCACTTTCACTAACAATTTATAAACAATCGACCGGCCTTCTCCATAAGTGGGGCCCGAGCGCAAATAATTTGGGCATTAAAAAAATCTGACTAATAATAATACTAAAGAACATAAATAAAATAAACAAAAAATTGCATTTGAAAAGACTCGTTAACGGTTTTTATTTTATTTTATTTTTTGTTTTATTTTTTGGGGCCGAATGCACAGCTCGGCACCCGCTGCACCCTCTGGTGGCCGGCTCTGGTCTACTCTCTGTGTTTAAGTAACAGATTTTTGTTCGTTCGTTTGTTTGTTTGTTTGTTTTTTTTGTTAATTTTTTTTCCTTTAATCCAACTTGATTCTCACCACAAACAAGACCATCTAGTGCATAATAAAGCGCTTACACGCCCCACTAGGATCGTAAATTCCAACTGCAAGCCCTCGCCACGGCTTTAACTGGGAGTGGAAGTTGAAAATAGTGTAAACAGGCGCTCGGAGGAAGCCGCAAATTACTCGACACTTTCCGATTATATGTCGTGCTGGAAATAAATTATTATAATGATGGATGAATTGTAGAACAAAAGGCTCCGAGGTATAAAAAATATTGACTGAAATTAAGTTACGGTCAAATATTTCATGATTTGACCGTAAAATATAGCATTAAAAAAATATTACTCTGTAAAAAATTTACTCTGACCTCAAGAAAAATTTTTTTTCTGTAATTTATTTTGAATTTTTTCAGTACACCGTGCAATAAATTCTTCTTTTTTATTAACGTGTAGAAGAGCTATGTTTTATCATTTCTCTGAAGATACTTATTATCAGAGAAATAAGTTTGTGGTTTCCTCTAGTACGTAAATTATGATGAGGTAAATTAGTCTCCAAGCGTATCATCCATCATTACAATGTAGGGTTGTAATTACAGTGTATACAGGGGTTACAAGGATCATTCAAACTTGTATACAACACCATCCAATCTTAGAACTTGACCATTTCTTAATTAAAAAGTAATAGCCACATAATTAATGAATGTAAAACACTTTTTGCTTTCAAATTGCAGGCCCCGTTTCTATCAAGTCGCTACCGAATGAATATGCCGTGTCAGGAAAAGATTTACAGCTAATTTGTCCGTATCTTGGCTATCCTGTAACATCAATCACTTGGAAAAAAGGTAAGACATTATTTCATTTATTTTTTTCCTATTAACTCCGATAAAACTGACAATTCTTTACTAGAGCTTAAACGCTAATAAACGATAACAATTTTTCAAGAGTCGTTCATTACATTCTACACTTTCCTCCTCTTGGGATTGCATTTTCTATATGAGAGCCAGGCACGCACATGCCAAATTGGCAGTAGGACTTTCCCCAAGGAACCACAGCCAAACATAATCTGATAAAAGAGGGAGGTAAAAGAAAAAAATGTTATTACATCTCGCAGAACGATGAAGATTGAAAACTTGTTGTTGCGTCGGTGCCAATACCTTGGCTTTCGTTTCTCAAACTTTTGCTCTTTGAGCGATGAAGTTTCTTTTCTTTTTTTCTTTTGTCACCTTGAGAAAACAGGGTTTCATCGCCCTGCTTAATGGCACCATAAGTAGAGTCGTATTTCTCATCTTTAAGAAATGATAAGACGATTATGAGAGTTGACCCCTTTAAAAGTGGCCTTACTCCACTTATCCTCAGCACGAGGAGGCTATCAATGTTTGAGACAAGTGTGGGGACCTTCTGCGACCCATTAAAAGCGAGGTGCGTGTAGTTGTCACTTCTAGCAAACGCAATTGTGTGTTCATCTTCGTTTGCTGCTACAGATATGGTAAAGAGTGAATGGATGAAAAGAAAATTTTCGCCTTAATTTCTGCACTCTTCAAATGTTTGTTGTTCTAGAGGTTGTCAGCAAACATTGTTCAAAGATTATAAAAGTTGTTGATAGATTGTGGAGGTGAGGCAGTATTTACATGTTTTGGAAAGGAACATCCACATTTTAGATGCACATATAGGACTGAATAACTGAATTTTATCGCTCTTTGCAGGCACAAAATTATCATAAAATGTTTTACTGTTTGAGATTGTCATTTCTTTGAATCGTTTATCATGATTTATTGAATGTTATTCAGAGGGAAATTTATTACCAACTGATCGGAGACAACGAGTTCTGACAAACGGTATTTTACGGATTGAAGGAGTAGCGAAGAGTCTGGATGAAGGAGATTACACGTGCTTAGTGAGAAATAGCAATGACCAAACGTCACAACAAACGAGAAGAGTATATGTAACTGGTAGGCATTACTTGTTAAAATTAAATTTTTATTTTATTTCAAACATTGGAAAAATGGTTTTTTTTTGTTGCCATTCTGCGTTTTGATTTGAAGCCGAAACCAAACATCACAAAATGTTAATAGCTTTCTTTCGGAGACTTTTTTTTTATTTTTTATTTTTTTTAACTTTCAATGAACAATTTGGTATAACTCAAATCAAAACGCGCAATTTCACAATGCGTTGTCATTGCCACATTTGGACACAGTAAGTCAGGCCCGGATTAAGGCTTCTAGTGTGGGATGGGGTGGGGGGGAAGTAGTGCATGAATCGGGAGCGGATTTATGGTCTCTCGCAGTTCTCGAAGAGCTTTTTAATTCTAAAGCAAAGGAAATTTTTTTGGGGTTATTTTTTTTTATATAGGGTTTCAAAATTGGACTGCTGGAAGAGCCCCTGACAACAAATCCGTGGTCATGAATATATAGACATCCTCACAAAATTTTTATGGGAAAGAAATTTATTTGAGTTGAAAAATTGCCTTTGCATGCTAACCAATACATTTTTCGGTGAAATAATACATTTTCAAACAGAAAATGATTTTTTGGGTGTACCGTGTACCAGAGGGCCCTTTTGAACTGTGGGGGAAAGGAAGCATTTTCCTCTTGCCCTTTGCGCCCCATTCTTAATCCGGCTCTGCAATAAGTCATGAAACTAAGTGCTCATGAGGGCGACTGCACGTAAAGCACTATTGTTCAGAATTTGCATAGCATTATGGAAATTCACTGAGGGATGACAACACATTAGACACGATTGGCTCTCACCGCGTCTATTTTATTTTCTCTCAAGCATTTTGACTAATTAAAGTGGGTGGGACGAATGACTAAGCCTAAGTACGCGATTTGATCAAATCGGTGACATTTATTTTATTTTATTTTCCCCGTGATCGCCTTGTTTTGTTTTTGGTTCGAGTTCTCTCATAAAAAGCGCTTATCTTAGCAAAAAAAATGTCAACGTACATCTAACCCATAAAAAGTTCTTTCTCGGTTTCTGCAGTTCCACCAGTAATCGATTCCATATCGTTTCCTGCTCGTCATGGACTTCAGGTGGGATCTCGGACAAGGCTTCAATGTGTCGTCACCGAGGGGGATTTACCAATCACAATTACCTGGCTCAAAGACGCGCGCCCACTAACGAGAGGTTCGGGTGTAAGCATCCGCAAAGACGACGATTTTTCCAGCGTGGTCACGTTTTCTAGTATTACTATTGACCACCACGGAAATTACACGTGCATCGCTAGTAACAAAGTAGCGTCAGTCAACAGAACGACGGAAATTTATGTTGACGGTTTGTTTGTTGTTTGTTATGAAACTAAATTTGTTTTGCACGGTGTGTGCACTGCGTGTGCACTGTAGGCAATGTTGCTGTTTATTGCAGTGCCTCCAAAGTGGATTGTTCAACCGTCCGATGTGCACATTGTGTTTCAAGGAAGTGTGACTCTGGACTGCGCCGCTGAGGGATCGCCGTCGCCAACTATCACCTGGAAACAAGCGACAGGTGAAACACTCGTGAACGTTTTTGTAAGCACGTAACACAAGACAAGGCTTTCCTAGGCAGGTTTCCTGGCGACTACGGCGAATTGCCATTGACCCATGATCGAGTTCTAATTTTAGCTAACGGATCTCTGCACATCCGGGATGTGAGCAAAAAGGATGAGAGATATTTCCTGTGTGAAGTTACAAATGGAATTGGGCCGCCTTTGAGTAAGGTGGTACAAGTTAAAGTTAAAGGCACGTGTTTGCGTACGATGTTTGTTCGGGTTTCTTGTCAGCAATAAAAATAAGTGTCCTAATTTTGTATAGTGCCCGCATACTTCGAATTAAAGTCGCAGAATAAAACGTCTAAGAGAAGAGATTCGGTTCAAATGGATTGCAGGGCTTACGGAGATTCTCCCATGACCATTGCTTGGACCAAAGATAAAGTTCCATTGGAATCCCTAGAGGATGACAGGTAAACAAGTCTTACAACAGTTTGAGCTGTAATTTATAACTATAGAGGAAGAAATGTTTCCTATTCTTGGCAGAATAAGTAGAAATGACTTCACCATTCATCAGGGTCTCATGTCCGAGTTGGTAATAACATACTTGGATAAACAAGATGGAGGTGTGTATGAATGCACAGCGACAAATGCGTATGGAAAAGATGTGGCGCAAATTTATGTGCTAATTCGAGGTAATGGATTGTTTGGATTGCACACCGCCGATTCATTATTTTGTTTAAAGTGCCAATTTTTAACGCAGAACCGCCAGAAGCTCCCGATAATATTCGGATAGCAAATCATGATAGCCGCAATGTCCATTTGCATTGGAACCCTCCACCTGAAGGATCATATCCTATTAAACGATTTGTTGTGCAATACAAATTATCATCTGGTAAGTAAATAAAAGTTGAGTTTTCAGTAGTGCATCTGCTTTGCTTGGCCAAACAAGGAAATATCGGAAAAATTGTGGTCCTCTTTTGGGAGAAAGCAATGCCCCGACGTCGATTTGGCTCCGATCTTAAATTCGTCCAAACTCTGTTTAAAACTACTTGCGATAAACTCGGATAAACTTTTATTGGCTATTGATCGGTGCGCTGCTAGACTGTAATCGAAAAAGTCCTAAAACTGCACCTAGCCACCGCAAGAGGACGAGACGTTCACGGCTCGTGTAACGCGACTTAAGAAAAAAAGATTTTATAACTTTACAAGTTCTGTTGGATTTGAAATAGAAATGTTTTCTGATTGGTTTAGACATGATCACATGATCTCATTTTTGTCACCTTGGGGTTTGTCACAATCATTTTTAAAGTTAGTTTGTGATGATTATACATCTAAATTGGATAGAGAAACGGCTGAAACTTTATTCTGGTGTGTTTACACGAGCAAACAAAACAAACAAAATCCATTTGTTAGAGGTTGAGTAAGTTCCCAGTTATTTAAAATTCAACATCGATATGTGGTATTATGATTTAGTTGGTGAAACTAATTTAATTGACTGATGTAATTAACTCGCAGCTTTGCTGGAATTACATTGTCTTGAAAACTAATTTTCGAATTAGGTCTGGCTCATTCCGTTTTGTAGATTCACCTAATCTCCTACAGTTGTCTATTAGATCATTAGTTGCATTTGTGGTTACGTGGTGGATTTTTAATCCATCCACTCGTAATTATACGATTAGATTATCAGAAAAGTTTACGTCCCGGAAATAACTTCCTGACAGCGGTGACAAGGAAACTTCCGCGTCAACTTTCTGCGTCCCATTTAGTAGATTTATGTTAATTGCTACCGATTCTCTTTAGAGGAATGGAAGCCCCACATGAACAATGTGACTACCACAGGCATTGTAGTGACCGCAATTATCAGCAACCTCCTGCCTGGCACTGCCTACAGCTTCCGGATTTTAGCCGAGAATGATTTAGGTTACGGCCAACCGAGCAATGGCATCGCCATTGCCACTGCGGAGGAAGGTACGCTAGTAAAACATTGCTCGCTTCACAACACGAATAAAAGCTAATTACCAAAAATAAATTCCTCAGAACCATCTGGAGCGCCAAGGAATGTGCGTGCTGAAAGCATAGGCTCTGGTACTTTGCTAGTAACTTGGCAGGTAAATCAAATTTTTCTCGAGATTATTGCAAGTTAAGAATATTTTCTCTTTTTGTGTTTTCTTTTTAAGGCTCCAAGGATTGAAGAAATGAATGGCGAAATTCTTGGATACAACATCGGGTTTAAACTTGTGGACAGTGCGGGCCAATATTTTTACAAAACGGTGGAAAAGGAAAAAGATTTCTTAAGCAACAAAGTTTATCTGAGTCCGTTGGAGAAATATTCAAACTATTCCATAAAGGTTCAGGCGTATAATAGAGCGGGTCACGGGCCAGCGTCTGAAAGTATTGTGGCTGCCACGGACGAGGATGGTAAATATCCAAATTCCGAACGTTGTTAAGAGAAATTTGACAGCAAAGAATGTTTATTAAGTTTGATATTAACAAATTTTCATTTAAAAAATGCTGTCCATTGAGTAATTGCGAAAGAATGTATGTATTAATCGATCATTTCTTATTTTGTTCTCAACAGTACCTTCTGATCCTCCTCATCTTATACACTGTGAGCCACTTAGCTCGCAGCGTCTTAATTTGTCTTGGAGCCCTCCTCCGGTTTCTTCCCATAATGGGATTATTTTAGGGTATAAAACATTTTACAAGTCACATCATGGGGACGATGGTAAGTTATTAGTTCATTTTGACAGGTTAGAGAGAAAAATATGGACAAATATTTTGAAAATGGGTTAAATTGTTTTTATATGGCGCTTCTATATTTAATGGAATAATCAAGCGACTCCCTGGTTGTGGCACGAGGTAATTTCCATTAAGTCAGTCATTTGTTGGCGTCACAGGCTCGTTGTGCTGTCATTGAATAGGCCTGGTTTGCATGACAAAACCAGCTCCTCCAAAGCTCAACGTATCGTGTTGATAAATTAAGAAAATTTTTATGGCATTTTCTGGTGTATAACAAATAACGCAAAAGGATTTTTATTATTAATTTTTGTCTGCATTTTTATCTACATGTTTTTTTTATATTATTGCGTTTTCTTTTTGTGATTTATGAATAAGTTTATTGATGCAATGTTTTTTTATTTTTTAAATTAGATGCTGAAGATGATTTCTACGAAATCAAAATAACTGTAGACACCACTGTGACCTTACATGACTTAGAGAAGTGGACGAATTACACTTTTAGAGTTGTTGCCTTTACGAGGATTGGAGATGGGAAAAAGAGCTCACCAATTTACTGCCAAACTTTACAGGATGGTAAACAAAAAAAGAGATTTTGTAGAAAAGACTGTTTGACTTTTTATGTTGCATCATTTCATAGCTCCTGGTGCTCCTGGTAATATTAAGGCTTTAGTTACAACTTCAACGTCCATTTTAGTTTCTTGGACTAAACCTAGACATTCGAATGGAATCATTACCAAGTATACGCTGTACATGAGAAGTGTTGACACCAAAAAACAGGTGAAATAAAAGTTTAGAAACGGTCGTCAAAAACACACTTTGGATGTTGAATAGACTAATGTGGTTATTTTGAAATTGGTTTTTGGGAAACTTGTTCCACAAGTCTTGTAAATGCAAATGAAAACTTGTGCAACATGCCAAAGTTAAGTTACAAATGCGTGCATAATTGAGCTCCGCAATGTCCCTGATGTTTAAACGTCTCGAGTTTGGAAATTAATCATGTAAACCGCGAAACAAGCACTAACGATTCCACGTTTAATTTACAACAGCGATTTGCAGCTACATACACGATAAGTTAAATTTATAAAATATGAACTTACACAACTTTGGTCATCTTAGTCGCTCAAATGTCATTCAATTTCTAATTACATTCTTAAAATTATAATTCGTTTCGACTTTAAAATAACAGAAATTGATCTCGTTTATTTTGCTGTAAAAATGATAAGTGAAAAATAATTTTTAAACGAAATAATTAATGAATTGACTTTAATATATTTATAAGAAAGAAGCTATTTTAATAAATGTTCGGAGCGCTTGATCTTTGATGATTAAACGTATCTTATTCTAAAAGCAGAACTACGTGCTACAATGCAGGTATTTCGTGTTTGCTTTTTATATTGGTTGATGTTGCGCATAAACATCCCACGTGATGGTAACGCCTTGAGTTGCTCCTGGCGGTTCGGGGTTACATTTACATGAGAAGAGAATTTTTAAAGTGACAATTGTTATATTAGATTCTTTTTTCAGCATACAACAAAATTTCCGTCCATGGACCCGGACCAATATAGTCACGAAGTGAGAGACTTATCTGAAAATCTGCGATATGAGTTTTGGATTACTGCTTCTACTATTGTTGGTGAAGGAGAGAGCACGCGTGTGGTATCGCAAAAACCAAAATCTAAAGGTAATTGGCAACATTTAGCCTTGGGTGGCAGCCGTGCTAAAAATTTTATATTGTATTGATTTTGTTAGCTCCTGCGAGGATAGCTTCATTCCCAGAGACTATACTGACATCTGTGAACAAAAATGTGTCACTATCATGTTTAGCCGTGGGAAATCCATTACCAGAACAGCATTGGAGTGCAGGGTAAGGAAAAAAGATAATGAGGTTGAGATTTAATTTCCTCCCTTCCCATTGAACTGTTTATAGAATATGAATATTTTAGTTGCAAGTACAGTCTTGGCTAAAAAAAAAGGTCACTTCTAACATGCTAGAAGCGTACTAGAAGTGACAATTTTTTTAGCCAGGACTCTACATGTATTTAAAGCGGAATTTAACTAAATTGCAATGCAGGAAAGTGCCCGAATTGCGAGTAGTAGTCAGTAGGAGCAAGGTAAAAATTTAGGCACTGCTGCCCCGTGTCCCCATAAAGTATAATTTGCAAATTAAAATGATAAGAAGTTTTAATTATTTAGTATATTGCATAATTTATATGATTTATCTAAATTTTGTCTTGAAATGGCGCTCTTCTAATCAAGCGCCTTTGTGAAGAGCTCAACTTGCAAAGCTGCACGGGGTGGCGCTTAATTTAGGATTTCCAAATTTGTGTACAGATTCTAAAAATAAATGGAAATCTAACTTTTGAGTTCTTACTGGTTTGAATTGGTTGGGATCGATCCTTTCATCGGGCCTGAGTCCCAAATGGAACTCAGGCCCGACACACAAAAAGTAGTAAAAAATGTGTTCGGTTTTGATTTTGGGGTTAAAACCTGTTTATTCGGGGTTGGTTGCTAAGAAGTTGCACCCTGGCAACCAAAACGTATTGTACATGTTTAGTGCTGATTGTTACGCAGATGTAACACCAATAAATCTTTGGAACATTCATAGAAATTCAACAATCCTGTGCAAGTCTTGCAAATCTGTAGGCAAATTATTATCAATAAAACTAAGAACGAAATTGGAAACAAGAAAATCTTTAATACTTCTTGTTTTGCATAACTATCATTGGTTAAATACCACTTGTATGACGTGTTAAAGAAAACGCGAAAATGTTGGTACCCAAAACGTTTTTAACTATTGCTGGTCTTCTTCAGTGGGTTTGTGAGGTTTATTTTTACTTATATATACCCATGCAATTACTATCACTCAATGTTCTTTGGTGATGAAATATGTCCAGGCGACGTTCCTTTAGTGTGCGTCGCACCGACGTATTGTTATGCTCGAAAAACGGCCGATTTTGATAGTTTTTAGAGTTTTGGCGCGTTTTGGTGCGCTTGTTTTTTCTTACTACAATCTATTCTTGTTCTTTTTCTTCTGTTCGTGTTGGTTTGGCTAGTACTACTCCTGCTCTTTCTGCTTCTTCCATTTCTGTTATCTTCTTTTTGAAATCCATGGCCTGGTCTGGGTGCAGGTGATTGCATTCAGTGTCTTTGACGCTCCCCCCCCCCCCCTGTTGTCATTCAGGTATCTTCCTTCACTAATCATCTTGTTGATATGAAGGCTCTCCCTGCTTTCTCTTAGTTGTTTGTTGGATTCCTGTTCAATCATATTTGCTTGCTCTAGATTGAATGTATGTGTGCCTTGTGTTTCATTTATATGTCTCACTAAGGCACTTTTATCACTCTTTTCTTCAATTAGTTTGGCTTGTTCTTTAATCCTTTTTGCCAAAGTTCTGCCTGTTTGGCCTATGTATACTTTGTCGCAGTGTGTGCAGAGAATGCCATACACTCCTACTCCCTCAACGTTCACGCTTGGTGTGGGGAGTTTTGTTCTGCTTTGTATAGTGGACCTGTTATGTGTTGCAATAACCCCTTGGTGGTTGAATGCTTGACTGATTCTTTGGTGATTGTGGAGTTTGGCAGGCTTCCTAGATACTGGACATCTTCTTGGTGTTTCTTTCCTCTAGGAAACTTTTTCCTCCTGTATTTCAATTTGTTACACCATTGTTTGATAATGTGTAGACGGTATCCACTTGCTTTAAAATGTGATCTCCATTCTTCTATTTCTTCATCTAGACATTCAACACCACTATTTGCTGTTTTGATACGGTCAAGACCTTCCCATAGGATCCCTTTCTTCACATGCCATGCATGTGCTAAGCTCCAGTGTACAACCCGTCTACTACCGTATTGATTGGGTAGCCACTTGGTTGCCACTTTTCTGTTTTCTTCTTTGGTGGTTACCACTTTCGCCATTGCATCCAGATACTTGATGTCTTCCCTTGGAGTTCCTTCTTGATCTTTAGTAGTCCCTCACTGTTTCATGCCTTCTCGAATTTTTTAATGGCTTTCTTATTTCCTATGGTATTTATGTTGTCAACATCTACCATACCATTTTAATTTGTTTTTCATTTTTGCTAGGAAGTTTCTTTTCCTCTTCCTGGCCACTAGATCGGCCATGAGTGGGCTTAGACTGTTGCCTATGAACACTCCTGTGTTTTGTTTGTAGTATTTTTCGAGCCATGTGAAAGTATTGTCTTTTGCTTACCCTACAACTCATTTCTTAGTTGTAGGTAAGGTTGCCAACTCCTGATTTGTCCAAAAGCATACACACAGAAGTGGACACAAAAAAGTGACAAAATATGCTCCCCAAGCAGTTTTGTTTTTAGATTTTAGACAACTGTGTACTGTCTAAACTTGTTTGATTTAATAAAAGAGAAAAAAATGGTTTTAACATTGTTTTTGCCACTTACAACACATAATGTTTATGTTGTTCATCAGCGTTAGAGGCTCGGCGTAAAAAAAAACGTACATTAAAAAAAAAAATTGAAACGCGCGTGTACAGCATACACATCGATGTTTTTATATGAATCGCATACTGTACACTCTCAGGGCTGGACTGGCTCGGCGGGATACCAGGAATTTTCCGGTAGCCTGTGCTGGACTGGTCCGGCCGGATAGCGGGTGGCCCGGCAAGATACCGGGAATTTCCCGGTACAAAATTTGATCTCAGTTCAGCCCTGTACGCTCCAAAAGCGTACGGTCGGCAACCCTAGTGGTAGGGTAAGCAAAGCATTCGTGATGGCAGTATCTTTATTGCCATAACAATAAAGCATGTTTGTAATTTAATTGTAGCTTGGTTATTGGAAATAAGTAAAATTTAGCAAACCTTATCCTTATGTTTTTCCGTGGTTCTCTTGAGAAAATAGTTTTTTTTTCGAGTCTGGTGTCTGCTGGCAACTGGTGGCAAGACCGGTCAACTACAAAGTTTCAAAAATTTGTTAAAAGATGGCAGATGGAGTCGACTGGGGTTTGAATTAGTCCCGAAAAAAAAATAAGAGAATCATTCTGAACAGCCATACCCCATCTCACGCAATGTGGGGGAGGGAGTGGACGTCAGATTGGGGCCAATGGCCAAAACCGAAGCCCCAGAATTTTATGTTTAAAACAAAGAAACAAATTAGAGGGCTATTTTCTGTGGTCGCAGGGAGGAGAGGTTGCAGGAGAGCTATGCTGAGCCGGTACACTATTTAGCCTCATTCGGTTAATTTGCAGTTATTATCAAAAATTAGAATTTGTGATGTCGGCTTTACACAGTAGTTTCCAAAGTGTTGGGCAGATCAAACAAAAGAACGGGCAAAATAGCTCATTGAGTTGGTTCAATGGTTTAGCGACCATTTGCTTTCATCGGCTCATTGAGTTACAAAATTTCATGATTTTGTACAATGTGTTTACATTGTCAATCACACTTTTCGCTTCTCTCGTGGTTGTGAACCAAGCAGTCCAATAAAAACTACGGTGATACCTAAGTTGATTCTTGAGTCTGTTGAATTAGTTATTTAATCAATTTATTTTTAATTTTTAAGTGGCCCATTCTTTGGAAATTTTATTAAGCGAAAGAGCCCAATGAAAAAGAATGGGTAACGAACCCATTGAATTAAATATTAAGTGGGACTAGGCAGTGCTTAGTATATATTCATTGTGTCGGTAATAAAGAAAGCCAAAAATGAGAATTTTTAGAAATGAAACGCACTTTCTAAATGTATAAATCTTATTTTGTGTTAACTGGTGACAACAAAGAAGAATCTAAATTAGAGTAACTCCAACATCTTTTAAAAGTTAATAAAAAGTGATGTAATTTCATCAACAAACGTGTCATGGTTGTTTTATTTCTATTTTATCGTAATAGCATTTAATTACTTTTATTAAAGTTTTTATTACATTTTTTAAATATGACTTGCAATATATTTTCCAACCTTTAAGACGAATTAGATGAAATGTTTTCATTTTTTTCTCTTGTTATGATTTAAGCGATAACTTCTTATCGCTAAAAGCATTGAAAATGAGGCCTGAGAGAGCACTAAATTGTCCATACTCTAATTAAAGAATAAACGTAAGAATAAATGAGTAGTGATTGCGTCAGATAACTAAAATACGATTAAAAGGACTAAACTAGTCCGACGATTACGGTTGACTAGTGAGAGAGCGAAGAATTAAATGGGTGTGGCGTTAGCTTTACGTTGAGCACGTGTGTAATGCACGCAAGTTGGCCGTTGCGAAACTCAACTCTTCTTATCTGGAATCAGTCCTCCATTCTTTCCAATGGCCATTGAGTGCACACAGATAACAAATATATATTTCCTGGTGACGTCTCTCAGTATCTGTTGAATTGATAAGAAAAAGTACAACACGCTTGCACACTACACTGTAGCTTTTCTATCTGTTTAAGATACGATGCGGAATTGCCCTTTTGCAGTTGCAGTTGATAAAATTTCGTACCAAACAGAGACGAAAAAACAGCAACAATGTGAATGTGAAAAAGTGCTACTCTGTTTATGTGGTATTTTGAGTCACATTTCCTTGAGCAATTTGAATTTTTTATTATAAAAAATTGGTTTACTCGAATTTTATTGCTCATTGTCCAATGGGGGTTAACTAAATAATTGTAAATAAAGTTTTACAACTCCTTAAGGGACTAAAAACTAATTATACTTAACAAGTTATGCTCGTACGTGGTTGGTTACTGGGTTATTTAGTAAAATCAATATTAAAAGCTTACGGAATTAATTTAAAATGAAAGGTATGTTTTATTTCTAAGTGCATTTACATTTTGTGCGAGAAGTTGCTCGCGGGTTAGTTGAGGTTAATTTTGCTTTAAAAGCAATAAACAAACTGAAACAAGGTTAATTGCATTATTTATTACAAAAGTAAGAAACACAAATACGGCCTAAGCCGTGTTTGTTTCCACGTATGATGAAATCGCATTTTTTTTTATTACTTTGGTGTGTTATAAAGCGCTTTAAACGTAGTTTTACCCTGAATAAATAAAATATTCAACATTTTACCAATGAATATTTATTACATGACTCCAGAAATTTAATGAATAAATATCATTTATCATATTTAAAGGGAATTTTAGTAACTCGATTTTTGGGTGTTTTAAATGGAAATGGCCGCTTTAGCCGGGGCCACGGGGTTAAACCTATTCTTTTGCAACGTTATAGTTGCGGGGCTAAAGGAAATGTCTCTTGTTAATGTGATGCTTGGGCATGAGGTAAGAACTAGGATGAACGTAAACGAGCGAGTTAATTAGGCGACAGCAAATCTCATTTCTTGACTGAGCGACAAATGAAAAAGAAGCAAAAAGAGATTTGCCCCGATCACAGTAGCAGCAAGGCGACGGCAAATTAGGTTCTTTAATAAGCCGTCGTTTTGCGAGAGAACTTCTTTCTATCATTTAGATCGATGGTTAAAAGTGATTTTTTTTTCGTTTTTTAATATTAAAAAAGTTTTTTCTTAGACGTTTGAATTACTGCAGTTTAAATATTTAACAAAGTTGAGGTAAAGTTTTCCCTTATGATTTCAAGAAAAGGGAAACTGTAATTAGATTAAAAACTTGATTCCGCAGTTTTCACATTTTCTCCGCTGGAGGTTACATTTAAAGTCCGCCTTTGCGTTCTCAAATACCTTAATTGTATTTAAGACCTTAGGGCGCCTGTGTCAAACTGGCAGGCTTTATTTGTTTTTATATTTTACTTTAAAGATAATTTTTAAATTCTCCTTGTGCTTTCTTTTGCGTTAAATGTAATAAGCAGCTGTTGTTGGTTTTCTCTGTAGATCTGAACACGTGATTGTGGGCCACAAGCGATTCCACATATTGCCCGATGGATCTTTGCAGCTGTCTAATGTTGTGCGCTCTGATTCGGGCAATTTCTCTTGTCGAATTTCCAATAAGTTTGGTTCGGACGAAATCACGCACACGATAATTGTTAAAGGTATGTTTAAGAAGCTTCATTAACTTTAGCTCTTAGTGTTCCACCCGCTTTTTGTGTCTTCTTTTTACGGCCAATAAAAAAGTTACTAACAAGTGCTTTTGCTTCTGAACTTTTTCTAATTGTTTTTGTAGCATGTAGGAAACTTTGTTTTTGTCTTATTATTATTTTTTTTTTAGTTTTTATTTTTAAACTGGTCAAGCATTTACAGGGCGCTGTGACTTGCAATTTTTTTAAATGACATTGCTATTGCTAGTTTTAAAACTTACTCTTGGCGTAAATGTTTGATAATTTTCAAGGCTTAAATAATAGGTCATCTGGAAATAGTTGAATCATTGCGAATGTATAGCGAAGGCAGAATTCTCTTACCTGAGTATCTCTATGCAGGGCTGGTTGAGGGGGGAGAGACAAGGGGACAAATGCCTCGGCCACCGATTTCTAAAGACTCCCTGGCATTCGGTACACATACAAAATGCTTGTTTTTTTTTTTTTTTTTTTTTTTTTTTTTTTTTTTTTTTTTTTTTTTTTTTACATGAAACTGCAATGTTTTTGTCCATAAGTGCATTTTTGGCTGAAAATGCATTTTTGTAATTTGGAAATGTATTTTTGTAATTTGAAAATGCATGTTTTAACCTGAAAATGCATTATTTTGCATGAAAATGCAATTTCTTCAGCTCAAAATAAATTTATTTCCCATGAAAATGGAATGCGCCTGCAAATGCATTTTTTTTTTGCCTGAAAATATTGTGAGAATTTACCACTAGCTTCGATAATGTTTTCTGGTGCTTTGACGACTAATGAGAACGGCATAACAAAACGGCGTAACAAACGGCCATCGTTCATCCGACCAATCCCGAAGCGCGTAACAAATCGGATTGGTGGCTGTAGCTGCCTGCATTCACAATTTCAATAATGCAGACTTGTCCTTTGCGCCATCTGTAGTGTGTTTTCACAGGTAAAATACAAATGGCATTTTGATCTCATTCGAACTCTTCATGGTCGTTTCTCTGATTTTCTATCGGTAAATTCTCTCATAAAATACACCTCGCACTTGAGTAATTGTCAAATTTAGGTCCGCACGAATCTTTTTGTCTGATAAGATCATGAGTGCCCGTAGGGTACGAGTGATCTTATCAGACAAAAAGATTCGTGCAGACCAAATTATTTGACAATTACTCGGCGCGCTCGGTATGTTACTACTGAAAATATTGTGACAATGTCATGTCTGAATATTTATGGCAGAAACCTGATTCATGGTCCTTCGACGTCTGAGGTGCTTCCCTTCTCTTTGCCTTAATCCCACCCTGTTCCTGCGTATGTGAAAATCAAAGAGAAATTCTGAGTTTATTTTAAGCTAAGCTGATTGTTTGTTAATGGTTTCAACATAAAATATTGCTGGACTGTTTTGTATTTAACATTTTAAAATATTTATTTGTACCGTAGCAAGGCAGGTTATTTCTATTGCGTTGGATCTTGGATGCTATTCAAACATTTACGAATGGTTTTGTTTGTAGTTTTTGAACTGAAATATATTAATTTTCATCTCTTGATTTTAAAGTATGGCAAACATGGGAAATGTTTAAAATGCCAAAATTAATATTTAATTTCTAGAAATTTGTAACTAATTACAGCGAGAATTTTTAATTAAACGACATTTTTGTCTATTTCTTTTGAAATTCAACATGAAAGTTGATCAAACATACGGGTGAGGCAGCTGTCTTTCTCACTCCTAACTCATCAGAGACAGAATGAAAAGAACTTCGTCTTCCTCTCTCCCGTCTCAAACAAACCTTCCTTTCTTTTATCAGTCTGGGCTTTTGCTTCATTTCTCTGGCGTTCCTTTCACATGTCCTGTCTTCAGGCAATTAAGCAATTTGATCCCTGCAGCTGACATGTAGTCTTTTGTTTTCTTATTTGCCTAGATCTCAATTCAAGAGCATGTTTTTTATACCCCGAGACGCTTTAATATCAATACCTTTAAAAATAATTTTATTAAAATTTTACAGCGCACCCGGATATACCTACTTTAGTTGTTACCACGGCAACATCATCTAGTATTCACGTTGCATGGCAACTAAAAGACGATGGAGGTAATGTGATTAAAGGTAAGAAAAGGAAGTAAACAATTAGGTAATCTCTATTTACATTTTTTGAATTTCATGCATTAAAGATTTATACAGTGGAAATTATTATTTAATACCGATATACGGCTAGCTATCTTTATAAACAAAGAACAGACGCAGTTTTGAGCTGAATAATTAGTCCGATGCGTCAGATCTTTTAATCTCGAAATATATTGATGGGGAGCAAATTCTTGGCTGACTGATGCCTTCCTGCAAGAAACGGATAAGAGTTATGTGAGCCTCTCACTCGAGTTTAGGTTGTTTGTAGGAAGAACTGCTCATTCATCAGACTGACACCTAGCCCACCGCACTATGTGTTAACTGTGGTCATGTCGTCAAATGCAAAGTCACGCTGGGTCAGTTCTTTAACGTAGTACGCAATCCAGAATTGAAAATAAATTCAGTTCCGCAAAGTGGTGGTCGCGGATTGGTGCCGGTCCGCTATTTTACCGTTGAAACGCAAAGATTATAAGCTTAGTAGGGCAATGTTGAAGTAATTTTGGTACTTTGGCGTCAGTTCACGAACGTCAGGTGCTTTTAAATATAAATGAAATGAAATGTTATCTAGTTCTAGTTCCATCAAAATTTTTACCACAACTGAATACGATACCGGTTCGCTACAGTACATAGTTTAGGAAGTGTTGTTATAGAGGAACTAATTTAAGTTGCAGGGTAAGGAGTGAGACGGGTTGAAATCATTTCTAAAGACCATGCATCACGCCTGACTAATTAATGTTTATAATCCCCTCGTTGCCGAAGAGAAGAAAGAAGGATGAATCAAAGTCGACGGAGTTAACTTGGGCTCGATTCGAAACTTTTTTTCTCATTTAATTTTTTTTAAAGGTGAAGTGATAAATGGAGTAATTAATTAAAAACTTTATTTTTAAGAAGAGTTGGTTGGGGGGGGGGGGGGAAATTTATTTATTATATTCTATATATATAAAAAATATATTATAGGGATTTCTATTATTGCACAATTTTTTTTTTCCATGTTTCTTAATCAATCTTAGTCGAAAGTTGCTTTGTTAGGGGATTTGAAGAATTATAGGTGGCTAACAAATCAGATTCGGGTGTTGCGCAGTTTATTATATTTTATATACGAGCTTGAGATTATGTCGAGGCAAAAGCGCGCACTAAGCTCATTAAAGACATGATGAAAACGGCTATCGATTTTATTGTTAGCTATTTTTTGTCTTAGTCTTAAAATTTATGGGTTGGGATTGCAGGGGTACAAATCGATATATTTTTTTTTTTTTAAAAACAATTTTGAAAAATTTTTTGCGAAAGATTTATATGTATTTTTTATTTTGTGCGGTATGATGATGTTGCAGGTCACTTGTTGCATTTCAAAAGAGAGTACGGCGAATGGGAAACACTGGAGATTGATAAAGAGAGAACGAATTTTATTTTATCCAATCTACAGTGTGGAAAACACTATCAAGTTTTTCTCACCTCTTACAACAATATTGGTGCGAGTCAACCGAGTAATGTTGTCCATACACGAACAGATGGTGCAGGTAATTATCATTTACGAACGTCAAAAGTTACTTTAGTGGAAATCACAAATTAATTATTTATTACGCAAAGTAATAAAAAAAATGTTATTAGCCTTTTGGTCCATTAAGTTTAAATATTTAATTTAAAAAATAAACTGAGGAGTTTATGGTCTATTAACATTGCTTATTGCTGGCTGCAATTTCGATTTTAAACAATTTATTTTATATTTTGGAAGTTTAATATGTCTTTCGATTTAAAGTCTCAAACTTAAAAGCCCAAAGCAAAGCTCAGTGTTATAAAAGAAATCCTCTAAAAACAATTTCAGCTCCTGGAATTCCATTTCAACACACTGTCATTCATCCAAACACAACTGCCATTGGGATTTGGTTGGCCGAATGGCCAGACAGCGGGTGTCCAATTCGCAATTTCATGATTCAGTACAAGGCACCATCAGATACTAACTGGGTAATGGTGTCAAATAACCTTCAACCTCACCACGAATGGGCCATCATACCCGAGCTACAACCTAGTACTCACTATACTGTTCTTGTGACTGTACACAACGACGCAGGAACCACAGATGCTACCTACAATGTGTTCACACTTCCAATACCAGGTAAATAAAAAAATACGATACAAATGAATTGGTTTTTTTCTTCTTTATTTGTTTTTTTGCCCATTGTTATTTAGGGATTTTTGTTTCTGTTTTTAGAACAAATGTTTGTAATGCTGTGATGTGTGTTCTTTTAAATGTCAAATTTATTTTTTCCTTTAGGGATGTCTTCCATCGTTCCGATCAATGGAGAAGAGGATGGCAATTCCTTTTACTTGGACATATCGGTTGTAATGCCTCTGGTTGCATCATTTCTGGCGTGTATTATCATCGTCGTGAGCGTATGTAGCTTCACAAGACGCTGCAAATACTCCACATATCGAACAACAAGTAAGTTAGCAAAGAATTAGTAAAGTTGGTATTTGAATGTCAGTGGTGCAATATAGATTGAAGATTATTAATGGTATTATAGCCGACCTTTAATTCTTTCTGGACGTAATGATAGATGGACAATGTCCACTGACACTGATACCGGCTACCATTAGATAAAGATATGAAAATGAAAATGCAGATGCACTTGTCAATAGAGAAATTCCAATGAAAAATACTGCATGGTGAGGATGAAGGGAGATGTCTCTTTGGCATTAAAATTTTCCTAGGAAATCAATCGATTTAAAGTTGCAATTTGTGCGAGTTTATGAAGGTCCTTCGAAAGATAATTTTCTTAATTTGACAAATCAATAATTCAAACATGGTGATGGTGTTATTTTGCAACATTAGTCGAATGTGTAATGGAACAGTGACTAGCATTTTGTCGAAAATGTGCAAGTCAATAACAGGCGTCGCAGACACGTTGAGATGTTATCTGCGAAAATTGATGCCACCACCAAATAATGTTATCGAAAAGTTGGAACTCGTGCTAGCGCAAACTTTAGCAAGATTAAAAACGCGAACAATGTTTATTTATGTGACAAAAGACATAAATGTCCAAGAAGTTTCACCTTGCCAGTGATTAATTGCAGAAAGTTACATTTCTCATAACTTAGCGGTTTTGGACTTTGTGACATTATTTATGAACACCTTATAGGTTGTTTCTCTAGTGTGTATTCGCAAGACCGATGGTAGTGCATCTTAGAAAGCGTTGTGCCATACTTTATGCAGTGGTTAAGTGAGACTATTTTTTAAATCGTATTTTATGTTTCGACTTTTTTTTATTGAGGAAAAAAGTTTGGCAATTGCAAATCAGTTTTAATAGAAAACTCAACTGTTTGATGTTTCAAACACGAGAATGTTAAGCAATAGGAAAATATATTTGCATTTTTTTTGTCAATTAAGGATGAGGCACTTCGTACATCAAAAAGCAAAGAAGATTTCTGATTGACTCTGACAGCTTGTAGAAAAGAACCGGCATCTAACGTGTGACATGTGATAAGTGAGTTGGAGATGGAAAAGAGATTTTTTTTCTCTCTCTTTTCCTAACTGAAATGAGAGCATCAACCGGAAAAGAAATGAAAGGAAAGATGTGGGTGAAAAGTAGAAAAAGAGACATGTTTCACTTTTTCTTTCCTTTTTCTTATTTTTTCAACTTCTATTTGCTGAAGCATGAATGATACTCTGCTTTAGATTGTTCATTTGATACGAAACTGAGTCTTCACTTAAAAATTATTCACGACATAAAAAAATTAAAAGCGGTTTGGGGCCAGAAAAACCACACGATAAAGCAGTTTTATAAGAGTGTGGGGACAGATTTAGTTATAATCGTATTTTACCACTGTGGCCAGCAGACGATGACACGTTTGCTCATGTTCTGGGGCGTGTACGAGTGTACGAGTTACTGGAAAATATATTTCATGCAATGCAATTTTGCTGTATTCATCAACGTCGCACATTGTTTCCCATAAAGTTGAGTTCATTGCTGAGCCTCGAAGGATTATTTGATGCACTAACATTAAAGTTTTACATTTTTTTATATTGCTTTTCTGGATTCACTTTAAGCAATATTCACCGTTATCCATGAGATTTTGTATTTATAAAAAATTCAGTTGAATATACTATTACAGGTATTGCACTTTGAAAATGTCTACTAAGCTGACAGCCGTAGGACATTCGAAGAAAAGTTTATATATAAAATTTTTACAATGTTTACAGTCCTTTGCATATTGTGTGTTTACAACTGCTGAAAACAGAATATAACAACAAACTTTAAAACTGTAAACTTAATATGAAAGTCGAACGTTTTCATTTCACCATGCACAGTAAACACGAAGTAGTGGCTTTGCAATAAAAAAAACGTCATAAATAAATTCAAACATTAATGAGTCGCGTTCTAAATGCAGGTAGAAGGCAACTATTTGCCTAAGGTTAAAGATGATTTGCTTGTGTTAAGTTTAACTGCGCCTGTAAATTTATGCAAATGAATTTTCAGTTTATTTCATTAAGTTAAATTTATAATGAAGTTGTAGTTTGTTTATTTTACAAAGTTTACATATTGCTTGTAACTATATACAAATGTAATTTTGTGTGTGCAGATAACAGAAGAGAAAACAATGCTAAATGTGGTATGTTTTTAATATTAACTTTGGCCAACGACATTTACATTTATTATGCAAAAGTTTATTACAAAATGCATTCTCAAGTGTATTGTGAATCTTAATGCATTCCAAAATATATTGTTATACATTGAAATATAATTGCAATGTTTTTTGGAACCATAGTGCAATGCCGACATTTATTGTTTTCTTATTATTGACAAAAGAGAGTGCTGAGGTGAAACTTTTTAGAAGCGCCATCCAACACGGGAAATTTCCTGTAAAAACTGCTAACACTGAGATCTACCTGATACTACCACTGCTGCACACTCTTAACAAAAGATCGAAACAGAGGAGAGTGACATCGCCTGGCAGGTTTTTTTTTATATTTTTTTTATAGCACCAATGCAGGAAAGCTGCAGTTCTGCTGCTAAGCTAGAATTTTAGTGAGCCATAATTTTACACACTTAAAAGAACTCCGATCGTGATAAGTTTAATGATAACAACTTCATACAATCTCAAAATGTTTTATTCATTTTAAATTCGAAAAACCAGCTAGTTATCTATTTGTACCGGAAATTGTTTACAAGAAAGAAATAGTTTGATTTTTGAGAGATGTTAAATGTTCACTTGATCTAAAATTTTTCTGGGAACTGTCTCTGTCGCCAGTCTGCTTTCAGCAGTTGAGATTACAAGATCCAACACCTGGCCGACAGTTCAACTTTCTCACATATTTCTTCTTGATGAAATTTCATGAAAATTGTTATCCACTTAAATCAGACGGGAGAGTGCAGGCACTTGAAACGTTTTGTTTGACTGAAACGAGAAAGCCGTAAAATGTTAGAGGAACAAAAGTGTCGTGCATATGATGGGGAAAAATACAGTAAATCTCACTCGTGCTGTAGGCAATGAGCGTTGCTTTATTCAAATTGGATGAAGACTTTTTTTTTCTAAAACAGAAAGTGGCGCCCCCACTGATCTACGACCTGAAACTGAGAACCAAACACGTCCTCTGGATGGTCGCCAACCACTCGAATGCCGCTCTCCGTTGTACCCTCTGGCGGCAAATGCACCTAACATGGGTGAGTGCCATTATTGATTTTTCCAACCTTAAGAAAGCGAGTGTGCCTTTAAAAATTATTACCTTGGTAACGCTTGCAAAGGGCCATGAATAATTCACACCAAATCCACCAGATGTCACTCTGGTTGCTTGATGTATTAATTACTGCTTGTAGTTAGAAAGTAGAAAGAGATGTGCTGACAAAGATGCATGGGTGAAAGAGAATTTATTTGTTCTGGACTGATGGCAGGAATTTTAAGCACGTTCTAAAGACAAATTACCCGGCTTTAACTTTAAATTCACTTTACCTATCTTGCCAGCTTTCGATCTGTAACTATGGCTAACTGACAAAAGATTTTTTCTTTTTCTTAAAATTGAACGTTTTGTATCGTAATTTTATAAAATTGAATGGAATTCTGAAATGTTTTTATTCTCTTTTTTTTTTTTTTTTTTTTTTTTTTTTTTTTTTTTGTTATAAAATAATATTTTCACCAATCTTATTATTTTTTGAGGTTTTTGATTTTTTTTACGTTTTGTTTGCTCAGCAGTTTTTTTTTCTGGTGTTTTTCAATAAATTCCTTGCATTTTCTTTTTCTTTTTTAGACGGCAATGTAGTTTATGATGACGTTTGTCCTTATGCCACATTCAGTCTGATGGGTTACACTAGTGATGACAAGAAAAATGCCTTGCATTTACGAACATTTGCTGTGCAGAATGAAGATGATAGAAGACAATCAAATTTAGTGGTAAGTTACATAAGAACACTTATATGGTAACAAACACTGTATTTTTTAAGTTGATAGTGCCTTTTATAGTTTTTTGTAAAATATTTTTGCTTTCTTACGATAAATCAGAATTTTTTTTCGATTCTGAATAAAACAAAACACTTCAGATGTAAGAACGTAGCCGCACATACTCATCTGGCATATCCAATCAACAAAAATGTAGCACGATACATAAAATGGAAAAATTCAGCTGATGAATGCGTTTTGTTTGTGTACGGTATCTACTTTAGAATTTGAATTTAGAAAACTTTTCAGAAATAATTTAGTAATGGATAATTTTTTTGCCGTTAGAAGTGTAAACTTAGGGATTTTTTTTAATTGTTCATGGTGGAAACCAAGTGTATGTAAATGATGCCGATTTCATTTGGATGTTAATGACGTAAGGCGTGTTGTCGAAGGAGTAAATTAAGAAATGAACAGGAAGACCACCGGGGTCTGTTCGGATGGGAGTATCGAGGATTCAATTGAATTGCACGGCTAATTAACCTTTTATAGACTATAATTTTAGCTAATTGTGCAAACACATTTCGCTCAGTGTAATAAGCAGGTTTTTCTCTTTAAAACTTAACAGCACTTGTTGAATGCTAGAAAACAGAATTACCCGTAAGGCAGTACGTAGATAAATTTCAAATTATAAAATGCCAGTAATGGAATGATCGAATTGTCAATTGTGCTGATGAAATTTCATGAAATGTTATTTCATTTATTTATTTTTTTTATATTTCGTTACAGCCTATTTCTGACTTATATTCCAAAGTAACCAAAAGACCAAAATTAGAAGAACATGAAGGTAAACATGTTTTTTTTTCTGCAAAATTTACAAGACATTTTCAAATTAGTTTATTTTTTTCTAAGAAATTCGCTGGGTTATTGAATTTTTTAAAGAGCCGTTAACGTAATTTTATGGAGCGAAATTGGTGTCAGCTGAGTACTGCTTATTGCGCAATTGCTCATGTCCTGTGAGTAGCGCGGGCAGACATCCAAATAATTGATATAAGAACAATTGATAACGGTCTCCACATGTACTGTCTGGTTCGTAGCTCTCAAGTAACATCATTTGTCTCTCAACTTCGGCATCTAAGTTTTATTTTTTGGTCGAAGGTTTAGAAATTGTGTACATAACTATTATTTTTTCGTTTATTTAATAAATCACAATCGAAAATTTAACAAATGAAGAAGACAAAAACTGTTGTAAATGTCAGTTATTTTTCCTCTTTTTTTTACTGGAATGAATTGAGGGATTTTGGATGGTTTCACTGCAATAAAAAAAATGTAGAACCGATCAATATCAGTTTGTTAGAGAGCGTCTGTCCTTGTAACTCAGACAGTTGAACAACTACAACGTTGGACAGGAGACACAAATATAGGATTTCTTAAGAAAGACCAAAAGTAGAGCAGGGAAGAGCACAAATTTCTTTTATCAAATAATTACTACAAGGCTTCGAATAAACGCTCGGGCGTTTAATCGTTTTTGAGACCCAAACCCTCTTAGGTGTTTATTTTGGACCAAGGTTAGGTTAGATTATTTTAGCCAGGCGTTTAATTAGCTTAATTAGAAATAAGGCAATTTTTTTAATGGGATTTTAGACTCAAAATTAGAATTTTATGCCCAAAACTGTACTTTTTAGACTTAAAAATAAAATTTTGTGCACTCTTGATGCCAAAATTTGACGTCTGAAATTAAGTGTATGACCTCAGGTTTATTCCATAAACTGACCTTTTGGGTACAGGCCATCACACAGGCTAGGCCTTAATTCAGAGCTTCACGGTATGAAGGGAAAAAGAAATTGCATTTTTTTTTTACCTGGCGTGAAAAAAAATATTGATTTGATTCGAAGTATCGGACTGTTAGTTGGATAACACGGTCGTTAATTTCATTTCGATGCTGTTTATGGCAGGATAAAATTAGGATTGAGAAATGTGCTAGTGACGTTGCGGTCGTATGCAACATGATTACTGCGTCTGATTAGCGGTCAATTAACGTGAACTTCATTACGGTGCTGCAGTGGTAAGATTAGTTTTATAAGTAGGTTTTCTCCTTGATTTCACCCAACTGCCAGTTTGTAGTTTCTCTTTAAAGATTAATTGTCGCTCGTTTTAATTGGAGAGTTAAAAAGATTGGGCAATAGTCGCTTTTATCAAGCTGATGTCGTTGTTTACTTGATCTTTGTCTTCTTTTTTAAACAAAAGCAACTGTATTTTTAGGCAAGTTAATCCGTCTCAGCAGTAAGTTATTTTTTTAAGTGGATTAAACTGAGAATGAGTTGCAGAATTCTGCACTTTTATCTAATCTATTTGAGACATCGTAAGATTGTTACTTTCGGGAGGTCAGTAGATGGTCTTGATATAATGAAGAGAAAAGCCTCATTTAAAACTCTCATCTACGTTTGCAAATGTTAATTACGTCTAATCAGCCACCGTTTAAGTATGTCATTAAGCAAAAACTTCATTAACAAAGCGAATTGTAAATTTCTTTATGGAAATAAAAACTAAAGGGAAAAGGTTTAACTTTTGCTTTTTATTTATTTTGCTGTATTTTAGGCGTTATTCTCCATCCACATCGTTTTCCTAGTGCAGAGGACATTTACGATCTGTATCCTCCGACGTGTGAACATCAATTAAGACCGTACACGAGGCCTGTTGATGAAAACTTTTCCAACAGTGAATGGAATGTGCAAGACAAGAGGAAACAACACGAGACCAGTCGACAGTTTCAACATATTCAACATGAGCAAGGTACATTATATTATTATAAACAATGGCTTTTATGTACTGGACGTAACGAGGCACAGATAAACATGCTAGCACAGATTAAAGGCTTTTGATATCCATACTTGTGCTGAACCTATCACAAGCCAATTACACTACAGCCGATTATAGATCTGATAAATAAGTCTCGGTGGGTTAATGTGCAATTAGATATTAAAGTGAAATTAGATATCGTGGCCAGTTCGTATTCGTACTGTACTTGGTGCGTCAGAACATGGTAAGCGCATTAAAGATTAAATTATCATGGGGATGTTTCAACTTGTTTTTCAAAGGATCTTAGTTAACTGTAATTGGATAGTAAAACTTACAAACCAACAACAGCACATTTTAACGTCCACTAAATCGGACTTAATCGAATTTTCATCGAATAAACCTAATTCGATTGTACAATGTTGGGGAAATAAAATAACTAATTAATTTTTGGTCAGTTAAAAGTCTGATAAAAGTTTGATGTTCAATTGAAAGTGTTTCAATTTTATCGTTAATTTTATAGCTGTTGGAAATTTTGAAGCCATGAAACGTAGATTAATGGATGATAACCAGCTATATCAATATTTAAAATCTAGTTACTACTGTTTAAATGTCGAGATATACAATTATTAATTAAAAGTTTTATAGTTTATATATCGTGTAAATAAAGTTGATGTATTTACACCTTTTTTATGTTTACTTTTTTGTTTTGTCTTTTTGTTTTACAATTTCGTATTGTCATTTGCCAGAGTCATAAAACAGCAGGAGGTGGTTACGAGTTGACATTTGTGATATAAAATTCGGTAGCTTCTGCTTTTGATGTAGTTCTTTCCGTTTGCTGACTTTTCTCACTTGTTTTCTCTGTGGCAGTGCCCGACCTTTTGTACCACGGAACGGATTCGAGCAGCCCCACTCCAAACGATTCATCTCCCGACGATAACCCTTCTTGCCCTTCTCAAGCAATGAGATACGTTGGTTGGAAACAGCACAAACAAGCAGCAGATCCGCCTCCAAGGTAAATCTCGCTGCAAATAATTAATTAAAGGCGCTTAAAAGTTGAAATAACGAAATACCTACGGAATGGTTTAATAATTAATGCATTTATAAATTATTTCTTCCACTCGGTCTGTGATACCCATCTAACTTTTAATGCAATAAGTTCAATATGCTAAAACGTAAGACGGCCATTTGTGGCCACATCTAATTGAATTTTAAAATAAAAGTTCTTTAAAGTTTGAGGGTTTTTTCTTTTTTTTTTGTTTTTTTCGTAAATCGATTTGATTGACTTTTTTTTTAGTGTAACTTTTGCTATTTCCTTTAAGCAGTGGTTGAACATGTTTTCGAAGGCCAGTTGGTTGCTCAATCATTGAACTTGGTCTATAAAGCAAAGAAGCAACTGCCGAGTGGCACCGCTTCTCACAGATATGCACATCAATCGGTGCTCTTCCTTGCATGTGAGTTGAATGCAAATTGAGGCGCTCGTGTACTGTGCTTGCAACATGCTTTTAGTCGTATGAGGTCTCATGGACGATCTCTTAATGAAACCATCAGCATTCTACCTCTTTCTTCTTTCGGCTCTCTCTTTATCTGTTTCTCTGTTTCTAAGCCCGTTAACTTTACGAACTTTTATTGACTCTGAGCTACACAGTGTGAAAATGATTTTTTGAATATAAAATAATAGAAGAGGATCTATATTCACAAGTAAAATCTTGAAAGAATTTTAGTTTGAATTGGAATTAAATAATGTGAGGTTTTTTTCTCAAAAAATTGTTAATATTATTTTTAATTTTAAAAATTAATATATATTTATTAATAATTTTTTTAAAGTTTTATTAAATCCCTGTGTTGGAAAATTGCTATTTTTTTTACAGCATTTTAGTGCGGAGTTTGTTTTTAATATGTTTTATTGCGGTTCTAGTGGTTTAGCAATTTATTATTATTTTTTTATTTAGTTACTTTGCCAAAAGTGCGCAAGAAGATTTGTAGAAATGCAATTTCTATAAGTTAGTCTCGAGAGAAATTATTTGGAAACGTAGCCGACAATACTCAGTTCTTTTCTTTACCGCAGTTCTCTTGCCATCAAGTCTTGCACTCAACACAATCACGTGACCATTAGGGAGACGATAATGTCCGCATTCACATTTGCTCTTGCGTTTTTATGTTGAACTAAGAATGTAAATTATTATTTAAATTGGCCATTTAACGACATAGGAAAGACTATCTGAAACCAATGCTGACAATTTACATTTTAGCGAGACATGTTCTCATTAAACTTTAAAGAGATTTGGCTTTAAATAAAATTTAAAAAACGGAATCGGCGAACACACAAAATTCTCATGAAAGTTTACTTTGCTGCAGTGCTCGCATTGGATAATGTTTTGCTGGCAAAATATATGTCGTTATGGGTCTTCACTCCGGGTCTTCACTCCGGCTTGTGAAAGATGACTGACAGTTCCAATTTCTATCGAAAACATCAGTAAACATTTGTAGTTCAACTCTATTTGGGAGAAATTTATCAAACTGTGTGCAAAACGGCATATTTGAAACGGGAGAGTAGAATAACAAAGGCCACTTGGAGATCTCGAACTATTTACCCTATTCACAAAAAAGTGGCATGAAATTAAAAATAGTCGTTGCATTTCCGCTGAAATGAAACGGAAATTGCATGTTCCACGAAGGAAATGGTAAACTGAAAATAAGTTTTCTTTAAATCTCAGCTCAAAAAATGTGTTTGTCAGCGTGAGCCGTGTTGAAAACAGAATATGTTATTGCATTTTGGAGTTGCACTTATCATTTACTATTCATTGCTTACTATTTTCGTTTCTTGAAGGTTGTCAGAGTTCGTTGGATTTGTTCTTACAGTCTCACTTTAAGTGCCTCTTATTATGACTGAATGTAATCTTCAAATGCACTCTTCTCACAACAGAAAATCCGAGGAAAAGAATTTTCGAGATTACAATTCGAAATGTCCATATTGTTTACGCACCAAAAATTTATCCTTTGATGCTGCATCATAACAACTGCAACTTGAATCGAAAATTTATAAAAGTTTGTTAATAAACATGGAGATTAAATAGACTTATAGCAGAACAACATGAATAATTGAGAAAAAAATGATACAAATACTGCTTACATTTTTTTTTTTACATCAGTTTTTAATCTCTTATTATTAAACTCGTCGTTTTTTGAAAAGTATTTACACAACAAAAGTCTTGAGAATTTGTCATTTGTTTCTCATCTGTACAAATGCCTCGGTTTCGAGTGCTTCTGTATAGCAAATCAGATGCAAATTCTTGATGCGAGACGCGGATCAACTTCAGTTCAGTATCCAAGATGGGATATAAGGAGTCCCAGGTGGTCCAAACAACCTCTCAAGATGATCGCAGATCGAAAGGCCTTGGTAGAAACTACTTGTTTGTTGGCTTTTAGATATTAACCAAATTTTTAAAATTTACGTTTTATGATGCATCCATGGTGACGAAGTGTTTATTAAGATTGCAGCAACAAACACAAACGTACCAACAGCTCACCAAATATGTAATATCATTTGATCTTATCAATGATATGATAATTAAAATTGCTTTTGCAGATGTAAACTATATGTTTAAAGCTCGTGTAAATGCATTTGCATATAATTTTAAAGAAAATTGCTGCATTTGAATTGTAAATCAAAATGTTGTAAAATGTAAATGCGATTTTATAATTGACTGATTGTATCAGGTTGTGATAAAATTCAATTTCTTTGCTTGTTCTAACTTGTTCGTTTTTTTTTTTTTTTTTTGTAGGAAACAGATCGTTTTTGCGCATGACTGGTGACAAAAGAAGAAGAATGTGAGTGCAATACCAGTTTAAGACTCAAACAGATGGTGCTCAAAATGACCACCAAGTGAATACACTAGCGAAGCGAACAAAACAAGGAGATTTGCAGCAAGGGAAAACGAGTGTTCCATCATTCACTTTGTGCATATCTAAACAAACAGCTCAGTCGAAATGAACAAGTAAGGATCGTAAGAAACCAAGGAAAAAACTAACCCGAACTAACATTCTTCCTGTCTTGTATTAACTAATTTTTGTAACAATAACTTCATGTTGATTTGTAAACACTTGTGTGTATTGTTTCTTGTTATCCTATCATCTAATTTACATTTGCTTCTGCCTAATACTTATCAATAAATGTGAGAGGATGGGAGATTGACACAAATGAGTTTTCTTTTATTTTTAAATAATAATAATAATACTAAAACTGAATTTTGAAGGCGGTTCCGGAAATAGTCTGCTTGCAAACCGAGATGTGTAATTTCGACAATAGGGGGACGAAAAAACTAATTTTTTTTTTATTTTACAAATAAAAAACAAAAATGTTTGGTCAGCAAAGTTTCTGCTGTTGGCTTTCGTTGGCGAAAACATCATGTTAGAAAAATATTTTAGATTAAAGATAAAGTGTTTTTGCATTGAACCGAGATAAACAATACTGGTTTTATTTAGTTACGTGCTATTGTATGAAACTCCAATACTGCATGATGAAACAAAAACGACAACTAGTTATTGAATTAATGGAAAACCTTCACATTAGTGTGGCGAGGCGTCTGCGTGGTCTTAAATCAATTTCCCAGCCGTTGGTATAGCCCTTGGTCAGCAGTTTCTGTGAACAATGATTGTTACACTTCCACTCAGATGTGTTTTCACCACAAGTGCTGAGTTGTGAATACAGAAGCACAGCCATTTTCATATAGGAAATATATTGATTTTTGGCTGATTTTTATCTATTTAAGGTTGCGAATGCAACCTAAATGATGTATTGCATGTTCTTGAAAATGTCTTGAAAGTATAGGCTATTGAGTTGACACTTCCCAGGCAAAATTGCATATTAAATGTATACATTAGTTAAGGGTTGCATGGTTAAAAAGCATGTCTCGACATGAAAATTAATGGCCTAGTTCCACATAAGGAAGTTGTAAGTTTTAAGTTACTTTAAGTGGTTATAGCAGCTATGAAATTCCAATTTTGCAGAATTGCAGATGCAATTTAAGACCATGTAATAAAATTTGCAAGCAGAAGCATTTTAGGGCTTTGAGAAAAAGTTGAAATGATACGGAGTTGATGGTTGAAACGTTAGGTTGGAATGTAGCATCAAACACGGTTTGCAACATCACCTTGCGGCCAACGGTAAAAGCGCCAAGTTAGCTCGGAGCAAAAGATGTGGGAATGTAGAGAATGTGCTACTTTCTGAACCTTTTCCGGATCGTTTTGGGAAGTCGAAAAGAAAATTAAAGCTTGAAATGTTTGGTACTGTAGTTGAAATGAAATTATGCTTGATATCCGTTTTAGGAGACCAATTAATTCTGTTTTTAAATTGATTTTTTTGTCCCGCTACTGCTGTTGTGGTAGGGAAAAAAAATTCTGAATAATGTCAATTGTATGAATGTGTTCCGATTAGCGCCGGATGCGTACGAATTTTTTGAATAGATTGCAAATTTTCTTCTCCATGTGTCAATTTAGGGACCTATTCAACTTGCATTGGAGAAACTTGCATGTTTTTATGTATATAAAAAAAAGCTGGAACGTTTTTTCCATGTTTAAAAATCGTCCGTGATGGAGAGTAATTTCTAAATGAAAAAGTGTTATTCCAAAGCAGAAGGAAATTATTATTATTATTAACAATGAGCAGTATTTAAAGCAAGGATTTGAGAAATTATTTAAAAGACTTTTTTTTTCTAAATTTCAAGAATATAAGAAAAAATTTTTTTCTTCTTTTTTTTGTTGGAAAATAATTATTCTTTTTACCACCGTTATTACAATGGAAAAGTAATACAGCGTACGAAAAAAAATTTTTTTTTTGTTTAGAGAATTAATTTACTTAGGAAACGAAACTAATTTGCCAATTCTCAGTTCAGATCAGTATGATGTTTGGATAAAACGGAGCAAGATGAGTGGAATGAGAAAACAAAGCCAAGAAATAGAAGAGTTATTCGTCCGAGGCGAGTCGCCGAGGCGGCACTTTACCCGTTCAGCGTATCATAAATCGCTGCTCAATGGCCGGCGTTGGCGTCGACTTGGCCAAAATGCGAGGGGGAAAATGACGACACCTGCCGCTAGCCGGAATGAAGTGAATATCTAAATTCGTGCATGAGGAGAAAGTTGTGGACGGAGATATGACCAAATTGCGTTGGGTTAAACTGAGACAATTTTACTCTACTTATACTGTAACAACAACATGATGGAAAGTGCACCAGATGCAAAAGACTACATTTGCGTCTACATTGCGGAGGTTAGAAACGATAAAAATGTTTTGGATTTGACAAATTTAAAACAAAAATTTGTTTTGTTCTGTTTATTAATTTATTTTACGTGTAAGGTTTCGTTTTTGCGCGTTTGAAAAGTTTTTTTATCTAAAATTTATTCGATTTCGAACATTTTGAACTGCGTTACATCAAAGTTCAGAGAAAGAAAGAACTAAAAACGTTGCTGGGTAAAAGTTATAGACAAGGCATCATCTTTTCTACTCGAATTCATGATAAATGAACAAGATTGCAATCAATCTTAATTTGCCCTTCGCCTATATCGAGAAAATAAAACAAAAAAAAAAGTTCTCACTCTGAAGTGGAAAATGGCCCAACCTTTTTTTAAAAGAAAAAAAAAAAAAAGAAGTGATGGCTACGTCGTTATGTGATGGGAAGTTGAGAATCAACTGGGTCGATCAAGTGTTACCATGGAAACTAATCACGGTAAAATGACGTCAATATTGACACCGTTGGGGAAACTTGATAAAGTATTCGGCAGTATTTTCTGTTTAAAATTATTGTAAAAGCCATAACTAAAAATTTGGGAAGACGAACTGAGTAGGATAGCTGAAGTTTGTTTTCTCTTAAAGTGAAGTGTAGTGAGGAGTTGAATAAAACCAAGTTAAAATCTTTTTCTTGTTCCTTCTTTTTATCGCCACCGTTTTTTCCTCTTTTTTTGCGTGGTACATCTTTAGATTTTATCTTACAAGCGTAAAAGAAAAAGTTTTTCGCATTTTCAAAGTTCATTTTACTAAGTAGTTTTGTTTATTTATTTGTATTAAGTTTTTTTTTTTTTTAAATTGGAAAAAATTATCAGTTTGTTTATTAAAAAAAAATGAGGATTAATATTGGAATATTAATAATTTCATTACTCAAACCACTTCAATTTGTGTTTCCCGAAGGATGCCATAAATCAAGAATAAAAAAAATAAAAGAACAGCAAAAGAAAAACATAAATCTTATCTGTATGTTTCAGGCGCGACTTCTTTTTCTAATGTCGTAGTTTTGATTAAATAAAATGGAATGGAACAATAGTCGGTTGTCTCAGGGACATAATGAAATTAATGTTACAGACGAGAATGGTTGATACAGACAATGTTTCTATATATTTGAGCTTTTAAAGTTGAATGTAATTTGTCCATTTGTCCAATTACGGGCCTTTTGTATTTGGTGTGTGTTTCCACAAAAGGAAACATGATAGCAAGAGGCAATTTTCTTGTAGCAGCGAAAGAATGGTCTTTTTTCGTGCTTGTTAAGCCGCAACTGCCATTCGTCATGCCTACAGAAGGTCAATGGTTTAAGTGCCTGTGGTTGGCAAAAAGAAAAGTTGGTGAGAAGGTGTAATATGTGAACGAGGGGGACAATTTCCTCTTTCTCATTGCTGACCAAGAGGTGATGAATAGTGTGAGAAAGGAATCTTGTGTTTCCGACCATTTCTCATGGGATTTTTACAGACTGCAATATTGTCTGATTCTCCCACTAATCTTTATTTGTGTTTTATATTAAGAAAACGCTGTTGTATAATTACGTCCAGTATAAGGACGAGTATATTGTACTTAAGGATAATTGAGGCAATAAATCTGTCTCGAGGAAAACGCAAACCGAAAGGAAGCAAACTGTAGTTTCCCTAACACTCGTAGTTTGTCAAACTTCATCCATCATAACAGACGCATCTGGGAAATTGCAATGAAACAAAATTTTATGTGTTGTACATAAAACCGAGAAATGGGGTTGCACAATGGTAATGCTAAGCATTTCCACCACACTTACGTGCAAAAAGTAAAAAAAACAGTCAAACTGGTTTTCAACGCTTAACGCCTTCTGGGTTTGTATATTGTTAAATGCGCCCATTTTGGATTATGTTTTTGTTGTAGGCCACTGTGTGTGTGCAATTCGTCCTATCCAAAGAGACCCACGGAACGTCTGTTTGCTGTCAATTTGCATAGAAATCACGAGGTTATGCACATGGATGCTGATGGAGGCAGACATTGGTGCTGCAGTAATTAACCGTGACGCCATGGTCCTCCATCATGGCTGACTGAGCTCAGCTCAAAGTGAAGTGGTAATGTCACACGTAGAGGAGTTATAAAAAAAACATTTGAAGTTTAGAGACGAAAAAAAAGCACCTAGATTTCAATTTATGTAAACATCTGGCGCAGAAGACAAATATAGTTTTATTGGGAGATGAGGAAGGGAAATGTGTGAAAGGTTGTTTGGAACAGGAAGAAATCAGGTTGTATCGATTTGGCGTTGCCTTTGATGTAGGGGGAAATAATTGATGTAATTGACATTAGGAGTGACAAGTGTAACTTGAGCTGATGCTTAATTGTGTTTGTAAGCAGATGTAAAGTTGTCATTTTGGGGGAAACGTGAAAGAGAGCAGATGCTTTATTGACAAATATCTTTTTGAACCGACCGTTCGATAATTGGCAACCGATAATGCGAAATTAATGTGGTAACTTTTGCTACCGCGCATGTTTGCTGGTGACAAGTTGAAATTAAATTTGAAATTCGCCTGCAAATAAGAAGCTGACATTGCTCGACTCGCAACTGTGTCATTCAACTTCAATTCAAATTACAAACTTTGTTATTAATTTTCAATTTTGTGGAAAAAATAATTTAAAAGAAATTTCTAAAGCTATAAAATTTTGATCTTAAGAGATTTGTAAGAGGAAGAAACGAGAATGCAGATGCAAAAACCTCTTGAGAATAAATTATGAAAGTTCAGTAAGAACAATAAAGACTCAAGAGCTGGTTACGCTAATGGCAGTAAAATAGCTGCACAAGCGTCATATAAATTGAGGACGGGTTGTGTGTCTTTGCCTTTTGTCTCGTGCGACAGAACCCTCGTTACACCAACTCCTTGTGCAGTTTTTAGCTTAAGGACATTCTGCGAAGTGGGTTCATCTTTAGCCTGCGAGATTTTGCAAGGGCTCCTCCTCTTTGTGGTACATTGAGATGACGAAAATTTTTTGGCTGCATCTTTAATCTCTCTGCTTTAGTTCGACGCCTAAGATGTTCACTGACTGACACACAATCTTCATCACACAAAAAAAGAAAAAGCAGGAGAGGAAAAAGTATAAAGACAAGACGAGGGAAAGAGAGGAAAAGAGCGTGCAAGTTTTAGGAAGGAGAATAAAAAGATTTTTACGATCCTCGGTTGACAGCTCCTGCTGAGCTCCCATGCAAATATTAACATATTCATGTAAAAAGAAGAAAGAGAAGGAAAGTTTAGTTCAGTTGTGTGTGGAAGATAGAATAATGGAGAAAGTAAAACAAAAAAAATCCACTTAGGTTGATAGAATTTGCAGATGTAGGATATTGCGCAATAGTTTTTTTTTTTATTTACCTTTTTTTTAAACATTTTTTTTTCTTGACATTGTCGATCTTCAGTTTCGATTCTCTTTTTCGAGTGTTTTCGTTGTGGATGCGAAAAAGATGTGCTAGTGGTTTCTGAGTTGCAATATTATTTTACCGTAATCCGAGCTCAGATGTTTTTGCTTGACACTGACCAAACTGTGGGATATATATATTCTAGAAGCTCAACTTATTTTCTTTTTATTTTCTCGTTTTCGTGTAGGAGATAGATTGAAAGACTGAATGTTTTTTTCATCTTATGTTTCCAGTTATAACTTTTCTCTTTTTCTCTCTTTTTTATTCTCTTTTTTTTTTACTGTTGTTGATCTCATGTAATAAAAAGAAATAGCTGAAGACTAAAGCACAGGTCTCTTTAATATAATTTACAACTGGAGACAGAATAAACTTAATACTTAAATATACACTTGGTCTCGTTTCAAGTTAAAATATTCTTACTTATATCTTTATCTCTGATCCCATGTATGAAAATTGGAAATATGTGTGAAAATGTTTTTGTGGAATGCATAACTCACTCATTAAATCTTAATTACCATTAAATTAATTTTTTTTTGGTTATGTTAATTTTTGAGTTTTTTTAGATACTTAAAACTAGTCTGTGATTGGTCAGATGATCGTATGATTTATTGAAAGAACAGACGTTTATAGCTGGGGCATTTCAACTTCAACTTTATGACGTGATTTCGAATGTCCATTTGTGTGTGGCCGCTTTTATATCTAAACTCTTCTACAGAGCCAACTCTCAACGTTATATACGATTCCAAAGGGGATTGCACCGATCTGCACCAACTAATTTCTTTTAATGCTACAGTTGATATATTTACACTTATCATAACAATTGTCTCTTAATAATTTTACTCTAAACAACTGTTTCGAATGTTTGCCAGCATTTGTCTTCTTGGAATGGAGGAGAAACAAAATAAATTTGTACATTTTTCATTCGATTTTTCCATAATTCTTTTACCGCTGTAAATGTATAGAGAGAATGCTCAGAGGTGTTGTGAATTTTCTTGTGGTTAGGAAACCATTACACGTCTTAAAATCTGTCATCTGCCAAGTTTAGCGCAAGATGGTGTGGCGAGAATTTTCAAGTAAGCTTCTATCCGCCTCTTTCAATTCGAGATCATATCTGGCACAATCTTTGCCTTCCTCCCTTTCCTTTATATGGTTAATACTTCCTGTCTTCTTCTACTCGTGGAATACGCAATGCCATCATTTATGATGACATCATTGGTATGCTGCTTATAACAATCGTCACCGCTCATGTGAGCACCTATTCTTCGTCTAGTAATGGTCCATAGGCGGAAATCCTTCATGCCCTTTAAAAGCACAAGTGAAAGAGTCAAAGTGAGTGCGCGATTGCTCCAAACGCTCAGCTTGAAAAAAAAATCTTGTAGCTCATGATAGAATTGTTGATTTGAAACTGTCGCACGTTTTATACGACCGACCACACGACCTCTGCTGACCATTGCAACGGGCTTCTTCCACACGATGCCCCAACACGTGGCTCACCGAATGCAATCTTTGGGGGGAGTAGGTTACTGCCCTTTCTCTAAAGGGCGTTATCGGTAATAAAAGTTTCTAAGAAAACTGTTGATTAGCGTCAAACTTAGCCGTCTTTAATAATGGAAGCGTGTGAATAGGATAACGTTGCTTTAGCGGATTCTAAATACGATTAATGTTGGTAAGTTACTGTGTAGAGTGACTTAGCTTCAGTTCTTTTTAGCTTGCAATGGTAATGAGAAGCGACAGAAGCAGTGCATCGACTGGTGCCCTGGTCTAAGTGATTCGTCAGCTTCTTTTATATCCAATAAAGATAAGATTTTTCGTAGAGGGTGAATTCCACCTTTTGCTCCTGTAAGTCAACAACATCAGAGAAAAATAGTGGCCACTCACTGAGCCCTGCTTCATTTATGGAATATTGGAGCAGAATATTATGTGAACCAATTTTCTTCTGTCACCTCGTATTGATAAGAAAGTTCATTTTTTTGTGCCGAAAATAATAAGAGGTGAGAGAAATAAATTGAAAGATTAAACTGCCTTTGTTATGGTTTAATGAAATGACTAAAAAAAAAAAGCTTTCAGTATTTAATTTACAATTTCTCATTTTTATTTGTCACACGAAAAAAAAGTCTTTTTTCACAGGGTGTTTGACATATTCTAAATATTTCATGTTCCGTTCCTTTATATACATTACACCCCAACTTTTGTACGAATCTTGGCAGGATAAATCCTTCACTTTCACAACATTTTCATGGGTTCAATTTCTCATACTTTTTTCCCCCCAAGATTCTGTTAAACTTGCTGGCATGAAAGAAAAGGTCCATTCTTTTTTTTTTTCGCATTCGTTTGCAGGACACCAAGTTGGAACAGCCGTCTAAGCCCTGACCTTTGTCGGTCGCTGTGGCATGAGCTCTGCTGGGGAAATAGATCACAGAGTTTCATGCTGACTGCTTCTGGTTTGGACGCAACCTAGAAGCAACTGAATGACCTTAAAGACGAACGTATAGAACCATAAACTTCAAAAGAATAATGCTTACAATTTAAATAAAACATTTTGCGGATAATATGCAGATTAATTGCAAAATAAGCATTAAGTTAGTGGCAGTTAAAATGAGGCGACATCATAATAATTTTATCTTTTGACCATGACTAACCTTTATGATATGTAATAGTTTGTTGTCGCGGCCATCAAAATTCATCTATTTCTCACCACAATCTATTCAGGTTTAATGGAAGGGAGTCAGAAGTTGAACATAAATTGTTCAGTTAGATGAAGCTTTACGATCCACATCTTTACGTTCTCTCACTTTCTCCTTTTATATCCTGAATTACGATTGGCGCTGCACGTTGAGACTTAGGCAATTCAATGATCCTGACGTATTCTTCTAATGAATCATGGTATTTATTTTGACTGAAATAAGGTATTGTAATCGGTGCTAGAAATTGCGCATTTTTCTATCAACTTGTGTCGTGGTTAGAGAAAAATCTGGATTTTTTTGTTATATTTTTTGTTTTTTCTTCTTCTTGTGTTTTCTTTAGTATGTTTTTATAGCTAATGGTATTGGTATTGATTGGTTTACTTGGCTGTGTTTGTCTGTAAAATGCTCATAAACCTTTTTATACTTTTTGTTTTAAAACCAAGTGTGAATTTTCGTTCATCAAGTAAATTGAAAAAAAATTCCAAACTTGAGTTGAAATATTTTAAATTAGGTATGCGATTTATTGATTTATTAATAATTTTAATATATTTTATTAAATTGAATTTTTATATTTGTATATTTTAGTAATTATTGCAATATATGCTCACAAGCAAGGGATAAATGAAATAGGCTTTACTTCCAAAAATGAGTGAGTGATATCGATTTTAATTCTTTCCTTCTAAGACTTACATACCAAAAATGAAAGAAGAAAAAATGTAATATTAAAGTGCCAGTTGATAAAATTGTCAATTTTAATTTTTTTTTTCAATTTTATCTGACTTGAAATCAAATTATTTTCTCGTACATTAAGCCTGAACAAAAAAAATCTATACAACGGTCATTTTCTGTAGCGAAAAATCAATTTTGAATTAATTGGATATACTAGGAGAACGAAGCTTCTTTTGTTCCTTTTCCTCTCCATTCCAAAGCTTTTATTTAGTATAATTATTTCTGCTGCTTTATTTAAATTACGTTCAATTACAGTTATTTGCCACGACGGTGCCGAAAAGTAAAACAGAAAACATTTTCGTGCTCTCAGCAAATGACTTCATTCTAAGGAAATGTGGGTAGATGCTGATCACCCATCAACATCATAAAGAGTGTTTGCCTGGACATTTTGAATTTTCCCCAGAGATGTTCTACCGTCTTTGACGTGGTCGACAATTCTTCCCGCCCACACTGGGGACTCATTCGATGCACGTGCGAAATTAAGTGAACGTTTGCGAGTTTGCACACAGACATACCACATTTTGCAATTTATCTGTCAACTTGTTCCATTTGATCGTATTGGGTCTGTTTGTGTAGCTAGTTCAGAAAAGTGCTTTTAAGGTTTTTTTTTTATTTATTTATTTTAACTGTCATGTTTTAAAGTAAAGCTGTAAAACTTGCTATTTGAAATACACTTCTTATGTACTAAAGTTTAAGAAAATTACACATAAAAAAATGAAAAGAAAAAAGATTTTGCAATCAAACTTAATGTTTGGAGTCTCAACTTGTCGTAAAAAGACACAAAGTTGAAGTTTTCCTTGTGTCATTTGGATATCCATTCCGGTCAGATAGATATTACTTCCTTTTCTTGTTTTCATCGTTGACACATGTTCTCTAGCATATAAGTCATAGTCACTCCGAGAAAATCGGATGTGGAGCTTTCCTTCTTCCACCCTTTAAGTGTCGGCTTATAATTTTTTTTCTGACTTATCTTTTAGCAGCACATGCAGTGCCAACTTTCTTTTGCTAGTCCAGCACATTGGTCGGAAATTGTCATAAAGAAAATTTTATCAATCATTAAATCCTCTGAGATTTTACTCTTTATATGTCTCTTCAGTTGTTTTGGCGGATCCTTTTCTAAAGTCGTGAGTTATTTTGTTAGCAATCTGACTTTGATTGCAAGCTGATGGTGAGTTTTGCTATAACAGTTTCAATGCTTCATTATTTGAGTCGCAATGTCCACAAAATCCCTCATCAAATTTTTTAATACTTTTTTGACCCTTTTTATTATATGGTTTTATGTTAGTTTAATCTTTTTCTTGCACCCTTTTATTTTTTTCAAACTTTAATCAACTAATATTTTTTTAAAACTTTTCTGTTGATTTTGTTTGTGAATAGTTACCAGTACATTTTTTAACAAATCGTTTTCACGTACATCATAAATCTTTGAGCCTTTTTGTGAATTACTAGCAGCTGGTAGATGTAGAGAAATTTTTTTTTTGTTTCTTGTTTTTTGTTTTGTTTTTGTAAATTAGATCTACAAAATAGCAGTGTTTTTTGAGTTAGCCCTTGCACCAATTTTCAAATATAAATGACATTAAATTGTTACGGATCTACCGCACATTCTACAAATAGTAAATGTAATCAAATAATACTTCTTGTTAAAAAAATTACAAACTAACAAATCCAATTATCTATCTTGTGTATGTCACAAACTCTTACCACGATGATGATTGGAAAAAAATTAGATGTGTCGTTGCTTTTGTATTGTTTGACGAAAATTGTTTGACTAAAAAATAAAGATTTTTTTAAAGTTTTCTTTTTTCTTTTTGATGGGTTGTTTTGTTCAAATTATTGTGTAACTTTTACCCATCATTTTTAAAGCAAAAGACACGATTTCTCAGATGCATGTAAAATTGGCTTAAGCTAAAACGCAATACCCATGTGCATGATGTATGTAGAATATTCATGTTACTAGATTAAACGAAACTCTTAATGATTCGATATAAATATTTGGAATTGTTAATAACTTTGAGAATATTATTCAACCAGCATCCAGCACTTCTGTCTTAATGGGTTTCTTTACTCAGACTAAGACTAAAAGGTTATACATAAGAGAAACACAGTAATAAGATACTAGAAGTAGACTAAACAAAAATTGGCGCCGCCTTCGTGGCACCACACTTCAAGAACAATATCTAAACAATAAACTAACAGTAATGAGGTGGAATTTTGGTTCATTTTAGGCTAGATTTTTTTTTTAGAAAACGAGATGTTTGTAATGATTGCAAAACTCGGACGTAAACATCATTGGTGTTATTTTTGTACAAACGATGTGCAAAAAGAGAAGAAAAATAAACTTGTTGATCTCATTTCTGTGTGGATGGCTCAGGCAGTGTCCATCAAGTGACATTTAGAGTGAAAGTAGGAAATCAATCAAGTTGTCTTGGCGATGGATCTCCAAGAGAAGCAGACCAGGACCTTTACTTGTACCAACATCACATCACGACTTACAATCTACCACTAAAACCATTGGTTGCAACATTCAAGTTGAAGCCTGGAACTGCACATGAGTCTTGTCGATTTGATTTATACATGACGAGTGATTCAGCGCATGACTCAAACTTCACTTATCTCTTTTTTGTAAATATATTTTTCTTGCGCTGGAGGTGGAAAAAGAAAAATTGTTTGTTTCTTCTTCGTGTTCACTCTGTCATACGTCTAGTGGATGTTGTTTAGCTGTATGGGAATTGAGTACAAGATGAATTGTCTCGTTTCACCTCGTTTTATTCTGTATGTCGTCTTTGTAGTGTTCCCATTTTGATAAATGCATTTGTCTGGGATCAATTTCTCTGGTTATGGATGAGTCTTAGCTAACAAAATCCCACCTGTAGCTAACGAAAGAAAACAAATATTTGCTCGCAGAATAAGCACAAAAGAGGAATGGGAAAGTAGATCTGCTTTGTGAGCAATAAACACTTGATTTCAATTCCAATTGTTGAAGAGGAAGAAAATTTTCTTCTTTCTTTATCTTTTATCAAATCCCAGTGTGATCCAATCGTGATTGAAAAGAAGGTGGTGTGTCGTATGATGGATCACTTCATTTGTCTCATGGCTGATTCTCGTCTCGTGGGGTGAGGGTCCAATCAGTTGCTCCATCATTGAACATGAGACTTAATCAGTTTTTTAAACAAGCCCAATTCACGGAATGTCCATCATGATGCCATACTGGGACTAATGTTAAGACCGGGTCGTACGTACTAATAAACCCAGCTTTTATTTTAGCTCAATTGCCAATTTGAATTCTCTCTAAACTTTGATGGGCTTCTTGCTTTTATTGACAAAATGTTTGTTAATTAGTGATGTGATCTGGTATTGCTTTATGTAAACATGGTGCTAAATACATTCTCACAAAAACCTGTCGGACGAAGCTAACGAACTGGATTGGTGGTCTGAGCGGCTTCTGAATACAACATGAGATAAATAACGCACACAATATTCTCAAAACACTAATTTATTGTTACCGGAAATAACCACCAGCGTGTGATTACTCCGGGCAATACGAAACTTACATTATATAATAACTACCCATATATGTTTCAAAAATGTAATTTACATTATATCTTTAGATTTGCCTAATCAATGTACCTATTCCAAAATGTACAGCATTTCGCGGAATTTATGTTTGTTAAATGATGCATTAAATAATGCGGTTTATAATACATTTTATAAAATATAGTATCGTTTGCAAACCAATAGCAAGCAAAAACGTATTACTCAATGTATTCTCAAGTGTATTATGAAACTACCGTAACGCCTCGAATAAACGCCCGGGCATTTATTGTTTTTTCGACTCTGCCTCCCCGGCGTCTATTTGAGGCCTGGTGTCTTTTCTGGGCTGGCGTCTACCCCAATAAACAGTCAAAAATAAATTTTTGGCTATTGTTGATTGCAAACCCAGCTGTTGATTTTTCCATTCGCAAATTTGTTTCGGGTCCACGCTAAACTTTCTTGGCGCAGCTTCACCACTGTTTTCTAACGCACACTTAACTGCACTTGATTTAAATTCGATGTCAAACGAACGTTTTTTTAAATTAATTGAAGCAATAACGCTGGTCTAAATGCAGTAGTCGAAATGTAGAATGCAGCAGAATTGCAGCGAAGGCGTGTTAAATAGACTTTTACGTTTGGGGTGCGTTAACAATGTTAAAAAGTTACCTGTACGTTTTCCTGGCGTTTAAACGGGTCCCGGCGATTGATCGAACCCGGCGTCAATACGAGGCGATACGGTAAATGTTTTCAAAATACGTTATAACACATTAAAATATAATTGCAACAGAAACAGTTTTTTATAGTTATGAGTGTGCTTTAAATATTTATTTATTCCCTGGAAGTCGTGTTTTTTTCATTTCGATAAGAATTTGTTGGAACTGACTAAAATGACCCCACATTTTCTCAAATTTTATTCGGAATGTTTCATTGTGAAATTTGCCTGTCAGTTAATGCGGGGGTCTCCATTAGGCCATGTGCTTCTAATAAAGCGCAGTCTGAACTCTGTTATTCCAATATTGCACGGGTGCACAATAAGAGGATTTGTAGTATATTTACATACGACAGGGAAGCTAACAGTATGGTTGCTGGCAGCTCTATAATTACAGTAACCTCGTTAACGCGGACTAACAGCAAGAAACTAATATTAGTGTCTCTAAACATTATAATTACAACATGAAGTTTTCCAGTTTTAATGGTTGGGTCCAGTCCAAGGTTAATCCGTGTGGTATGGCTGGCTTTTTTGCATCGCCACAACTAAAGATGATTTCACTGATGTAAATACGGTAACCAGTTACAGTTATTTGACATCAGACTTGTCATTGGTTACTAGTTTCTGTGGTGAGCCCGGTTTATTAGCCATCCGGAAAAGACATCCGGAAATGCTATATTTTACTGTATGAATAAAACTGAATGGTTTTAGTGGAGCCAACTTGAGTCTAGTCATGGTAAAGGAAAATCTTTATCTTCCTGTTCTATTTATCGTACCAATCTTGGTCACTTTAACCCACAAGTTTATGGTTATATTAACTGTCTCATAAATATGTAATTAATCATTGCAACACACTATTGGTTCGGTGTGTCTGACGTAGTCCATCACCACGGGACACCCAGTCGTTTTACATCAACAACTCACAGTTATTCAACAATATTTACGAGACAACGTTTGCAAGTGTGACCCTCCCAGGTCTCGCGGACCTCCGTAGATGGACAGGGGTCAACCGGAAGTACGGTTGGCGACCCCTGGTTG
>JAQFXT010000270.1:0-50621 GCA_034683725.1 Strigamia crassipes
GGCTTGACCGTCCGGTCGTTTGATCGTTTCATCAAAAGGGGACACAGCAATTCAACTTTTAATAGCTGAAAATCACTTTCACGAAATCAACGAAATCAACGAAATCAACCCAAAAGGTGGATTTCAGAAATCGGATTTTCGAAAAACCCAATTTCCATGTTATGACGTCAAAATCATCACTTCCGGTTTCCAAGAATCAACAAAATCATAACAATCAGCAAAATCAGCAAAATCGATTTTACTTTGAACGCACCTAATGTTTCCTTTAGAAATTTAATGAAAACCCACTCAGTGCACTTGACCTTTAACTCACGCTTGGACGAATATTTACGTAATGTGTAAAAAATAGTTTCCAAATGTGATAGTAATTTTAAAAATAAATTTGAAATAATATTTTTTCTTTTTTAAATAAATAAATTTCGTTTTGATGTGCACGCCATCTGTTGGTTCGACTACAAAGTTCAGGAAAAAAAGGTTCAGCCAACCGCCCCCACCCTCATATAAAATCTTTTTGTATTCAAACATCAACGTCGACCGGAAATGAATCTCATCCATTTCAAAACATCATCTTCCATCCTACATCCCGAGATGTGAAATTTTCAGCGTTGCAAAAATTGGCATTTAGCCAAACCAGACGAAAAATTACGTGTACTTCATCAGGAATCAGCAAAACCGGGATGGTTGCACATTTGCGAATCAATATTGCTCACTTTACTCCCGTTCCCAACAGCTATCTTATTCAACTTGAAAATGAAATAAAACTGCCAACTTGCTTTTCTTCTAAAATAAATTTTTTAAAGAAAAAAATAACCAAATAAAATAGAATCAATTTGGTACACATAAAATGCGTAACTGGCATGCCACGATAAACCTCTCCAAGGGTCACATAAATTCAAGATCCCATTCCTAAACGTACAACGGTTTTATTTTTTTTAAATTATTGTTTTCCAAAAATTATTTTTTAATCAATTCCTTGCATTTTTATAAATTTCATGAAACCGAGATCTTTAAATCAACCATCATAAAATCGGAGCTCTCCAACATTTGCTTCCTTTGCTTGCAGACAGCCATTTTTAAATGCTCGCGTCACAGCATCCCTCGCAGCATCAACATCAGCTCCGCAAACATTCAGTTTACCAGACCTCTACCGTCAAAATCCAGAAGATATTTGCTACCACACCATTCCCACAGATGGCGTTAGAATCTCACTTTCAACATTCACCATGCTTTTTCGAAATTTTTTAATCAGGCCGTTATAGTATTTGCTTTGTTTTTCTTTTTTTTTTTAAAAAAAAAAATTAATTTCTTTAATTTAGTTATGCTGCGTCTTTCCAACATAATATTGACAAAACGATGTTGAGCCCGATGGTTTTTAATTATTTTAATATACTCAATTAAATTTCTAACGAAAATCAATGAGCCTATGTCCTTCATCGCGCAGCAAGTAAACGAGATAAGGTCGGCGTCAGTCTGTTTGCAAATATTTCTTCGCGAACACCATCTACTTCAGACTTTATTACATTGTAGAATTTCTTTGTTCTCCTAAATCTTCATCGGAGAATCAAATTTGCTCAGGCAAAACAACAACTATACAAAAGATGAAAAGAAAAAAAAACTTTTAACCACACCGTAAATAACGTAGGAGGAAAAAACAACAAGTTTCAAAAGACTTGTAGCGATTTCATTTCGTATCAAAACTAAAAACATAAATGATTCTACCAAAACAAAAACATTATTTTTGGTAAAACATTTTTGGTAAAAACATTTTTGGTACCGATATAGAATTTCCTAATAAATGATTCACATTTTCAAGCTAAAAAAATTTATAAATGTATCAATAAATCAGAAATTTCCTGGATTTATGACTTTTGCACATTAAAAACTCATTTAAAAAAGTCGAACCCCATGCTAAAGCAACTTTCAATTTCAATGCATTTACTAAAAACTTTCATCTGATATTCAATTGCAGCCAACCGGCGGCAGGTGGCAGTGCCAGAACTCACAAAAATCACTTTGAAAACAAAAATTCTTTGATAACGGACCAAATTCATGATAAATTCCCAATGTCACCATTGACAGCAGTAAGTGTCCGCCAAATTCTACAGTAAATGGAGGGCAGGTCTGGTCCATCAAATGTTGGCACCGCAGCTGACTGATTCCGATTATTTCTTTAAATTGTTACCCACTTTATCCCCGGCTCTAACCGCCTTGCTCCTCCATTTTATAAAAGAAAAGGGCAAAGTAATGAGACATCACGCAATGCATGTAAATTTAGCTCTTACCAATGCCACATTAAACTTGCCTTGGTAATAAGATTTTTATTTTCTTTAAATTCTAAATTAGCAGAAAACACAAAAATCATTACTCTTTTCATACTCCTTTCATATCGAAAAAATAAAATAATTTTCTAAACTTTATAAAAAAAAATAAAAAAAAATAAGACTGAACAGACGAAACCATTATACTACAACTGACAACGATCATTAAATGCCAGTGCCAAGATGAAGGAAAAACAAACCATAAAACAGATGGTTTTTCTCCTACCTGAACTCTGTCCCTGGGAATCCAGACTGACTTCTTTGCGGATATGATGGTCCATTTGGAATGAGCGATACATGGAACGGAACACAAGTAGTTTTACCTCACTTCAGCGACATTTGACATCTGACAAAATAAGAGAAAGAGGAAAAAAATATTGCAGTTGAATTCAATTGAGAATAGTTATGTCAATTACACTCAGGTGAATCGAAAATCAACAAAAGATGATAGCAGCAAATGCGTTTTTACTGCACGTCATTTTATTGCATCTCCCGTTGACACCAGATACAGTTTCCAAGAAAATAAAGTTTGGCACCAAAAATTACTCGTGTAAAAGAATCTTCTGAGATTGGATTCGACTCTTGACAATTTAAATGAACTGACAGAAAGAAAAGGTGAAAACAGCTCGAGATTCTTTTTCAATTTTATCTCACTAAACTCAATGTCGCCATTTATGGGACTGTTCGTTCAGAATTCCCATATTCCCATATCAATGCAAAAGGCAGATTTGAATCTTTAATTAAACCTTCCTCACTTTGTAACCCGAAAAGACTAAATTCGGTTAATTACAAAACACATGCAAAGTGATCTCGTGACATCCTTAATTACTTCTTTTCCACACATTTCTGTTGAAATGAGATTAAGGTGATGGATGAAGGAAAAGCTATGGCCTAAGGTGTTGACTGCTAAGCTAAAACAAGCTTGGTCTCATCAAGTTACAATTTAATTACAAACTATGTTCGAAGAAATCGCTGAATACCTACTCATGATGAATTAATTAAGTGAAAAGAGAACATTTTTTTCAATCTTTTTATCAATTTTAATTTTCCACATTTTCATTTCTTGAGTTAATAAAATTATCGAGAAAACAAAGAAGAAGAAAAAACTTTAAACACTTTCAATTCGTAAATTAATTTGCTGAGTTTTCGTTCCGAGAAGAAAAGAAAAAGCCAATGACCGCAAAAGAATTACTCCGCTGACAATAGAACCGAAGGGGGAAAAAAATCACATTTTCAGCAACTTTTTCCACCTGAGTTCTTTAGAAAATGAAAAAAGAGACATTCGATAAATCTGCAGTTTAAAAGTTTACTAGAAAATCATTAATTTTGCTTTGCTATCGCCTTCGACACTATATAAACGATACAATTTTTTTTTTTAAAATAAGAGTCAAGAATTCCTTCTATAAATTCTATCGACCCATTAATCCTTGTTTACCTTTTCTTCTTCGCGAATAGATAAAAACATTCTTTAAAAAAAAGCGATCAACCGAAAATAATCTGGGTCTTCTAACGTTAAAAACATATAATAATTAATAAAACCAAATTGGGATTAACGAAACATACGCCATTCTATCTTTAAAACTTCACACAACTGAATATTAAAATTCCTGCAGTATAAACACCTTGTATAACACGAACCACCGACAAAATATTTACTGTCTGCCATGGCGTTAAGGAAGAAGATTCCAAAAAGTGTAATGAAACAACACTTTTTATCTGGAGACAACACAAGAAAAAATGATGAAAAATGATGTCAAACAAAGCCCCTTGCGAATGCAAAGTCCCGGAGAACTCCAAATTAAAAACAAAAAATAACCATAAAAAAAAAATTAAAGTAATAAAACAACTTTCTGTTTAAATAAAATTAAATTTTAAAGCTAAAGTTTGTAGCCAAATACAAATCAATATTCTGCGTAAACAAGTGACTTCCAGAATCAAGAAACTTGTAGAACGTGTTTCGTGGTCCCAATTGCAAACATAAAGCAGCAAACTATAAAATTAATGTAAAAAAATAATAATAATATTTTGTAGTTTTTAGAACTGAATGAATTTGTTTTCCAAAATGTATCAATTACAACGTATTATTTTATTCTTGAAATGCTAGACGGTATAGATGTGCTTAAAGTGACAGCTGCCATGCAAAGCCTGCCACCAGGTCTGCAAGCAATTTGGTCACCATAGTGATAACAAGGCGGAAATATCCAGAGACGAGACAGCGGGTGGCTGCCAAGTCTGGTCTCTTTCAACTAATGGATAAGTTACGCGTACACCAACAAGTTCAAATGCACAGGGAGTTAGCTTCTTCCCACAATAACACATATTAGGCACGAATTGTTTACAACACATCACTTACAATAAAATGCCAGAACCAAAAAAACTGCCAATTTAAACAAAACAACAACACATTTTCGTACATCATTCATGAAAAAAACATCCTACCCAGTACTATTAGTGGCAACAACTAACTTCACCGCAAACTTTACCTTAAGAAGTGGTCAACTACTAAAACCGGAAACAAAATAAAGGTAAAAGAAAATGTGGTTTCACGCTTATCTTGAGAGCACCTACTTCGGATTTTGTCCAATGCGTCGCAGGAAAGCAAAGTGAGCAATAGCAATTCCAACCGATAATTTAAGTCGAGCAAACGAAATCTCTTCAATTCAAACATTTTCTAAAGAACATTCCATTAGATTTACTCACCACTTACATTTTAAAAGAAATATAAAATCGTATTTTTTTGTTGAAATAACCACTTGTTACTGAATGGTGATAAACAATTCTTTTCCTACCTGCGAAAACAATAACATGCCACAACTTAACCTACTGTAACATAACAAAACCCTTAACACCCATCACGCCATCACTGTTAAAATACCATCTCACGTCACTGGGGTTGACGTTGCATGGCAGCAAAAGTGCGTGCTTTTCATACACAACACGCAGAGCCTATAAATTTAGTTCTGCAATGTACTGCAAAGTAGGTTAGGCCAATATATGTACTTTAGTAGCCACTTTATCCAACACCAAGATTATTTCCAGCTGAAAAAAACTGCTTCAATTTACTGCAAGATCAAGTCATCATGCAGTTTTCAAAAAATAAATATAACAGAGAATAAATAAATGAACCAGAAACAGCCAACTTGTGTAATCACGTGCTTTGTTTAATGATGTTTCACGCTCCATTAATCTGTTGATTGATTTGCCAGGTGTGCATCCGCTAAATTATTACACAGTTTTCTCTTTTGATTGAAGGTAATTAAAAAAAAATGGATGAAATCCTATAATATATTTATGATAATTACATTTTATCTAACTGTCTTTCTCCCTATTGTCTCTATCTTTGAAAATGCTCTTTTCCTCTTACTACAATAATAATTAAATATTTATTGCTAATTTGTTCGGTGTTGATTGCATTAATCTTTGGCAGTAATCCAAGTTGTCGTGCCCGTAGTGACCTATGTTGTTCAATTAAAGATTACCAACTAAAGTAAAAATTTCACCACCAAGCCCGCTAGACTAGAGCAACAAACTGCAAACTGGATTATGTTCAGGATTATGTGTTACAGTGAAAACAACTACCACTCTTGTCACCTAATTATTGTTCTAGCGTAATAACAAATGAATTATAAGTCATTAAGCAATAAATGTTGTTAATTTAAGGCTTGTCCAATATTTAATATTATAACTAATACTTTTAAAAAAATAGAGGAAGGGGTTGACCCTTCCCCTGGTCTATCCAAAGACCTAACCTCCAGTCCAATTTCTACTAGCAAGGAGGGGACAAACGCGTTTTTTTCGCATCTTTAAGTATTTAGAGTTGTTTTCACCCTTTTTCGTCTTCTTTCATCATGAATCGCACCAGCAACAATCACGACGAGGTTTTAACCCAATCACAGGTGCGTCAGACCAAAAAAATCGAAGAAATCCACGCAACCTCGCGATCGCCCCAGCAAAACTAAGCCTATTTCAAAAACGGCGATCGTCGACGTCCATCGGGACAAATCCCCGGAGGTTACAGTGCATGACCCAGTTGATTCGTTTGTTTTATCGCCGGCACAAGTTCGTAACCACAAAAATAACCCAAATTCGAAAGTTTTGACCGATGCGGAGATCCGAGGAACCAATCTGACAAACGTGGTCAGCGCGAGTGGACCAATGAGTAACCCTAAATGAGTAACCCCGCTCAGGCCATCGAACGCCTCATTTTTATGGCGGGGCAGGTATTCAGTGATTGAATTTTGACAGGCGAGACTCCCTTAATGCACAGGAAGCCTGCCGAGTTGACTCACAATCCTTGATCTTGCCAAGACGACAAGGATGTCACTCGGTCATATCAAGAAATAAGTTTAATGCAATAATGGTGTGCTGGGTATGTTTTTAAAACAAAACAACAAAAAAAAAAAACTTTTTAACCATATTGGCAACATGTCAAATTTTATTATGTTAAAAAAGAAATTTATTTACCAAAATATTTTTCCTTTTGGTCTTTAGACGGAGAATGTTTTTCCGTATCATGACAGATACAAGGGCAAATCGGAGGACTCCCGGTACGAGTCCGACTTCGGAGATAAAGCGGTAGATGACGCTCTACCAGCAGGACATTCAGACACGGCCAAAGATCTTGAGATTGCTCGACTGCACGCGAAGTTAGCACATCGTAAGCACAGATCGGTTCCAAAAAAATCGAACTTGGGAAAAGAGTAAGAAGATTCGGACAAATCTTCCGACAACTTGAGTGACTCCTTTTCTTACGGAATAATTCGGCTAAAGAAATTTGCAAAGCCTTAGCATCCAAATGTTCAACTAGCAAGTCGAATAAATTTAAGAACGATTTTCCATGTCCGACCGGTCAGGTACCTTTCTTGAAGAGGAAAAGAATGGATGCCGATGTCAAAGCATATGTAGAAGAGCGGCGCACGACTTACTCGATGCCAAGAAAGAAATTTCTCTGCCGCATTAACAGCATTATAGTCCGTATTGGATCTATCACGGCTAAGATCTTTGACAGAGCATATCTCAATCAACCGATGTCAGGACAGAGTCCCTGAATGCCAGCAAAGCAGTGTTCCAACAAGTAAGGAGCACCATTCATTCCATTAGCAATAAGAGATGCTTCAACGTCATCCAAGGCTTGGGCAGCCGGAAGTCAGACATTGCTAAACATTTCCGAGAGTCAGAAAGCGATTTGCTTTTCCAGGGCACGTTCTTCGAACGATATAATATCGTGACCACAGCAATGAGTCTCAAATTGTCTCTAAAACTTCTCACCAATCTCAGTCCTACACTTAGAAGCAGCAGCAAGAAGCGGTGATGTTGTTTAGAGTACAATAGATTCAATTTACAAGTTCGAAACAAGAGTCGTAAAAACCACACCAAAATTGTGCTTGGGACAAATGTAGAAACGTATCAAGTCATGGTACAACCTTTTTCCCAAGCAGTCGTTCATTTTGATAGTTCAAACGTCAACTGTAATAATTATTTGAAGCACAACAGCGAGAGGCTAGAATTGAATCAACATAGCAGCCTCAAGGAGACAATCTGTTTGGATGGTTGTCATGGTGATGTCAGTTCACGGCTCAAAACGCAGAGAAAAAACAGGAATGAGGTAAAAAGAAAAGAAAAGTTGGAGGGAGAATTTTTTATTTTATCCTTTCAAATTTTAAAGTAAATGGACTTAAAAAAAAATCATTTTTTGTAAAAATGACGTCAACAAGTTCCAATAACAACATGCCGGCAGGCAAGTGAAGTATATCAAACAAAACAAGTTTTTTTTTAAAAAGGAATACTGGTACAGTAATAATAGATAAAAAAGAACAATAAAAATTCTCTTTGTCACTAATGTCAAGCATTCATTTTGTTAATTCAGAGAACAAATTGAAAACACAAATTTGCACCGCGTGAATTGAATTTATTAAGTTTTCCGCATGGGTGACTTTAAAAACTAACAAATTCCATCAATTAAATGCACACATTTATTGAAAATTCCACTTATATTTCAAAGTACTCAAATTAATTAACTTAATTAAATTTTTTTCATATTTAATACACCAATGGTATTGCAGCTCTCATCGCCTAAAGATGCGTTTTCACTTGCGATTAAAAATGTCGCACCGCACTAAAAATTGCGCCTGGTACACACAGATCTGTGTGGTACATTCACGCGCTAGTTTTAGGCATATCTAGCTTTAACAATAAAGTTTCGCTTTACCATTTTCATTTGAGAGGTCGCTACTGGCGTAACTAGCCACTTTTTCAAAATGGCTGCGCACATGTCACGAGTAAGATTTTATTTACAAAAAAGAAGAAAATACTGCTGTTAAATTTTCTTTGGGTTATTTCGCAAAAAAAGAAAAAAATAGGTTAAGAAACAATTTTACTCTAAAAAAAAAAAAAACGTTTGGGCGTTATTTTTTAACAAAAATTTTGGCCAGTGGAAATACTCGACTTCTAATTGGCTTAAAATAGTCATGTGTTCAACGTTGAAGCGATTTGCAGCACGTGCAATGTTTGAGAACGGTAGAGTCGGTAGTCGCACGCGATTCTTGTTCTCGCGTGACCATTCGCAGGCATATGATTTTGCCGTTTACATAAAAATGAAAAAACGCGCAATTTTTTTTTATCGTTTGTAAAAATCGCGCGTGATTTGATAAAAAAAAAAATCGCATATGAAAACGCACCTTTTACACGATGCCAAGTTATGCAAAGAAAAAAAACAACAACACAGAAAGCTTTTACAAAAAATAACAAAACGTATCTTTTGCACCACAACGATAACAGTTAAAAGCGATGCCTGATAAAGACAACAGACGTATTGTAAAACAATAATTCCTAATAAATAGTTTGATCTAGAACATGTTCATAAATTGGTTCATTTAGAGTTAATTTGAAACATTCCAGTAAATCCCCATCTGCAAACGCACAAGATAAGCCGCTCGTATGTACTAATTAATTTGGATATTTGTTGCTACAACCAAATTCTCTCTACCTATAACAAATCGGTTTTATTTATTTATTTATTTATTTATTTTTTTACAAAAGCATTAAATCCCAAATAATAAATTTGTATATTTCCTGTATAATAAATGGAACTAATACTGAATAAAACAAAATTGTTGCACGCCTTTTAAAACACTGTGGTGTCCCTCAGCTCCATTACTAACGACTTGGGCTAATGCATCTAAGTGATTCCATGGAGACTTCAATTAAAGTTGCTAAACTCATTTTACGGCGAGTTAAATTCCCATAGAGTAGAACTCTCTGCTAAAAGATTATCCGTCTTTTCTCGACTACCAACAATAGAGGGATTATTTTGAACTCTTTCTTGGGTATGGAACGTATTTAATTTTTCAATTACCTACGATGGTCAAAGTCGTTATCTTACATGTCTTTATTATTACATGAGAAAACAAAATCATGTCATTATTCCACGTACAAAAAGTCCCAGGTTTTGATTGACACTTGATTAGTCACACTATTAATTCTTTTTTTCTAATACAGTACTTCAATTTTAATGTGTTGTGAACATCATACTTCCAACATTCGGTATCGTTACAACAATTACCCTAAAAGCAACTTTAAACTAAAATAATAGTAATTAAAATTTTCATGTTCAATTACAAGAGCAACCAAATAATTGTATACGCATCGATTTAATGAAATTCTTATCGTATGTCTTCTTATTAATTAATTGTCAATGGGAAGCAGAATTTTTTTTCATTCTCCAAAATATTGATTGATTGATAGCAGATAATTTCACATCTAAGCACCTTGTATCCTATTTTCATCTCTACACTACACCGCCAACCTGGTGGTAAAATTAAATACACCCCACTGACTGATCAATAACCATCACTCAAAATCGATTTTCTTTTTCCTCCTCCTCCCCTTAAATCTGTATGGTATGCTGCAAAATGAAGCCCTTCCCAATTTTTTTTATAGAAGCATCAACATACAGAATTTTATAGGCTAAAAAGATGAGGAAAAAACTACACCCTAGTGTCACCTCCTCGACACTTAACTCGGCCCAAGTGACCCCTGGTGAGGTTTACTTTACATGTGCACAGCACGTCTGGAAGGTCGTAAAGTGAGAAACTTGTATATAGAAACCACAAATCACTATGCCAACAAAAGACGTGGGAACTAGCCCATTTCAAACACATGAAAAACAATGTTGAAAGAAAAAATATCGTGCAATTGCATTATTTGCAATTTGCACAGCTATATTCGATATAGATTTCATAAATTCTTACACAGACCGCAATACGGGTCAAGTTTTCTTGTTTACACGAACGTAAAGTCTAAATAATATCAAGTATGGATGAAAAAGAATCCAAATATTGGACATGGTCCAAAGTAGAAATGTCAACAGATGAGAAACCAAATTGACTTGAATTTCAAATTGAATTTCATCCTCGAATCTCGCGACAAATTCAATTTATTTGCAAACGAAAACAAAACTGCTTAAACCCTCTAATGCAACAATACTTAATTATAATATTTTGTTTTCTTTTCAAATCACCCAATTACTTGGCGGGAGTAAATGTAAAACTTTGTCTTTGCTGGAGTTGCGTGAAAATCCTCAAGAGGAAACGATTGATATCAATTAAGCTCAACTGAAGCAACGAGAGAGAGAAAGCAGAAAAAACACCTCAATTTCCTCTTTTCACTGTCCATGTACTGCCCCTCCAGGTCCCACGAAAATGGAGTCTTCCCAAGCCGAATCGATTCCTTTGCTTACAGTCACAGTTGTCTCGAAGCAGAGTTGAGGAACGAAGTAAAAAACTACCAATCTAATCTAATTTCTTTGCGCTACAAAAAAATATGCATGAATCCAAGGGGAGAAAGTTGCTTTGTAAAATTCGTTAACATCTTTTCTTTCTTGAACCTTTGCAAAATGCTGCACACTTACAGAGAATCATCTTTTATTTACAGGAACAAAAACAAGTTTTAGCAAAACATCCATTGACAAAATATTGTCGGTTTCGGTTTATGCATTCGAATAGTCTTCGGTATAAAAGCATTTGCAAGTGAATATATTTGTCACTTTTAACAGCTAAAGCGGTACGAAAAAGAAACCCTGGGTGAATTATTAGTCTCAGGTTGAGTGAAACTGCTGGCGAGACAAAAGTGAACATGTTTATCGTGTGACAAAGAGAGTAGTCGATTTCCAAATGGTACAGCTAAGTAAAACAATTGAGTAACAAGCCATCCAAACGACATACAATACATTAAACAAAAAGATTAATTCATGATCAACTGCAAATTTTGCTACGATATAAAGCAAAATATTAATTGTACGAATAACAAATAAATGATGCTTAGAGAAAAATCATGATCTGCCGAAAGTCTAGAGAGATGAGAGTTGAACCCATTTTGTTAGACGGGTGCTCTATACCAATTCAGTTATCCAAGACTCGACCAGAATCAGAAACCAAAACTCTTAATCAACCAAACTGACATGCCCACAAAGAACATAGCCACTTAAGCCTCATATCAACCTTGTGTTTGTAATACTACTTCAGATTCTTCAATGCAGAAAACATTTTCAGATGCAAAAATATTTTCTGATGCAAAAATATTTCTCTAAAATTGTGTGTCCTGCATTGAAAAATCTAAAGCAATAAATGATGTTAGTTATGGAAAGTCTAATTAAATTCCTAAAAAGGCTGGTTCATGATCAATTGATATTCCAAAAAAAAAACAATTTGTCTCATTTACTCAAGAAAATACTTTCAATAGAATAATAACTTTTTTCAAAAACCAATTACTTTCCCTCTAAAAAGCTAATAAAAACTGATCAAACCAGGCAGATTAATTCATGGTTCAATTTCAAACTGAAAAAAAAAAATTTAATAAATGGAAGTTTCCATAATAAAATGATCACTTTAAAAACAATCACAAAGCATAAACAGAAAATCCATCTCACTTAAAAATCTACTACACTTCAAATTTTAATTTTAAAAAATATAAAAGAACACTAAATTTACAACTTGCAATTGCAAAGCACCTTCCGCCGACAATTCCCATTACAAAAGTAAGTGAGTGCTGATGGGAAATTGACCTCCCTTTTTTCAATTTCGAGGTCTTATTTGTGCAAAGAGTTCCGCCAACCAACAAGAAGCACTTGGCGAAAGGCGAATGGAATTTTAATCTTGCTTTTTCCTTCTTTTTTTCTCTACATTTGGCTACAAAAACAATTGAATGAATGCACACAACTCCAACAAAAGTTTTATCTAACACTTAATTTTCTTTTCTTGTTAATAATTCAGCCATTATTGTAATTTTCAAATCTAGTTAAGCATGCATGCACTTCCCAATTACATCTACTGTATATTAAAGCAAAATAAAAATATTCAACTTCTATTAAAAGAAGCAACTTAAGCAGAATGAAGTGGCACATTCTGTTTTAAACATCACTAAAGTTAAACGAATAAGTGTGTTGTTACAAAAAAAATTAGAGTCTAGCATCTATAAACCATGAACACGAGACAGCTTGCAACTGCAACTGCACAGCCCGAGGACAGTGTAACTCCCATTAGACAGATTATCCGGAAGAACCGTTCATTCCACTAACTTAACCTTCTCTCGCCCTAGTCTTAATCAACGTCACTCCCTGCATTTTACCCATTCCCCAGATACATGCTTCAAAGGTATAGTCCGGTCTGTAACCATGGAGTTTTGGTCCATTTTACCAGTTGAGTGGCTTGCACACAAGCATTTACAACCCAATGCCCTAAACTATTGACTATCAAGATGCTAGAAAACATGGAATGACTTTGCCTCGTGTACCAGAAAAATGGCAAAAACAAATCAACTTTTTGTTTTCCTCAAAATAATCGATTATCGCCAAGCCAAACAATATTTGTAATCTACTTCTTTTGCGTAACTATCATATTTACTTCATAAATGTCAGTTGCGTAGATAAATATTTTCGTAATACAGTAGCATTTTCTAAAATTGACTTTCTTGTTAATTTGTTTTAGCAATACTAATGCTAGAAAACAACACTTGTTGGTTGAGGATGCACAATTTAGCATCGGGTTACCAGACCTAACCCAAATTCACTTTCCCATTTTACTTTTTTTGCTATAAATAGCTGCGAGGTTCAGTGATTCACAACATCACGAGCCCTTTTATTGGGTCTGATAAAAATTTCACCTCGTAGGTATACAGGTGCCCTCTAGTTGTCTAAAAATACAACGTGACTTCAAAAGCAATGTTTTTCAAATTGCTGTATTTGAGGCTAAAGTAATAAAAACATTTTATTGCTATTTCTTTATGAATGTAAGAGTTCTGCATTAAAATAAACATAAGAAATGGAAATAAAGTGTTTACGACTTGAACTTTGACTACACCAATTAATTCCAGCGAAAGCTTTTTATTGAAGTACATTGGGTACTTAAAATATTTTATTTCTCACCAACCCTCCAAAAATCAATTTGAACAATTTTATGAGTGAGTCAATTTATATCCAACACCATTAAATTTTCTAGAAACTACATGTATGCGCGTAACCAGGCGTTTCACTTTAAATGATCCAATAGTTCTGCTCATCCATCTTTGACAATTGTCGTACGTTCCAGACAGGTCAATTTTCCCCTTTTATTGTGTATCTGTGTCTTGGAATGTGAAAAGCACTGACGAAGATCGAACAGTCGATCATGGGTACTGCCACAACCTGCAGATGTAAACGTCAATCACATTACCCTAGACACGTCGAGCCAAATACGAATATATTCCGAATTGACCTGTTTCACAGACTGCAACTTGAAAAAATTTTTTAAAAAATTTTTTTTAAAATGTTGTTAATAATTTCCTTAAAGAATAACACTACAAATCTCCTTTTGGATTTTCTTTAGGCAAGTCTCAACTCCCACAACCAACCACTTTTTCAGGTGAATAAACAAAACCAAGAAGTCGAGAAAAAGAAACAAATTGCTTGCAATTCAGCCGCAAGCATTCTGTATCAATTCAAAAGAAACCGGAAAGATAAAAACAACTTTAATTTTTACGTCACACCAAAACACAATTAACCAAAATTTATGAGCCACCACATAACTGTTGCTGGAGACTCACAAATGGAGAAAAGGAAAACGCCAGCTGTAATTAACCACATAAATAAAAAATAAAAAATTACTTTAATGTATACAAAGCCCACAGCATTAAATGAAAAATAACCACATAAAGGGTAGATAAGTAAAGCTCAACAGCGCTTATCGTAAAGCCTGTATCAACACTGCAATTACGAAAAATAGACTCTAAATCAGGTGTACTCCTTTAATTCTTACTCACAATGTATGCTAGATTAATACACTCCCACAAAAACCTTGCACTGCATGACTTAAGAGGAAAATTTCATCGCCATATTTGTTTTCTCCAATAATTACCCGTATTTTTTAACATTTCATAGCAGTTTGCAATTAGCTAAATAAAAACTTCGCAAGTTTTATGCTGTTTTTTGATGATGCATCGTGACTCCCAACTGCCACTTAATTTCAATTATTAAATTTATAGCCAGTGCATGCTCAAGTGAATGAGTCTTATAGCTGCTGCTCCTTTTAGAGCAAGTTTAAGGGCCTGTATAAAATAGATAACTCTATGTTAGCGCAAACGGACTTTTATACCTTTAATGCTTTTAGTTGAAGTAAGAAGTTCCTGCATCTGTATTCCATATTCACCTCTAACAGCGGTAGAGTTCCAAATTTCCTAAGCTTTTATGCTATATTTACAAACTCATGCGGTACTGTGTACTTGTCCAGTACTTCCGAGTGGGTAAGTTAGCAAACCATTCCCCATTCTAGACACGTGCAGAACAGTTTCTGAGAAACGCTACCCCCTTTGGAGAAACGAACAAGATGTCTGTGGCTATTTGATCATCCCATTAAATAAAACAAAACAATCTTTTATAAACCATTTTAAAAATCTATAGCAATAAATGTAAGTGAATTTGGTTTGATTCTGCAAAGTTTAGTCCGGTTTAAAAGTTGTCGTCGTAGATTCTCATTTAATATTTTACCCAGTAGATATTTTATAGATTTATTGGTTGCTGGGTTGAGCAGAGCAGATTGTAAGAAAAAGATAGTAAGGAGAGCCCGTATAGCCATGAAATGAAAGCATACAGCACTATCACATCTTCAGGCTAAATCGACTTAGTACGTGCTTCTATGAGCAGCTTCAATAACTTTATTTATACACTGCAAGCAAAGCCAATCAGCGAGCAATTACTCGTTCATATTCCTTCAACGGTTACCCGGTGTGCAATACTAAATAAAAATGCAAAATGTTTCTAAAACAAAAATTTTAATTTAAAGATCGCCTGATTAAAATTTAAGATAGACATAAATCTTACGTCTGACTTGCGCAATTAGCCAATTTCCATTTACAGTATTTAATCTAATTATCTGTACCGACTTAATTAAATAGAACCACTAAATCAATTTGGTACTGGAACTGCCCTGTGTGTGTTTACCATGCAAACAACAATCAATTGATGAAAACAATGGGAAAAATAAGCTTCGTAATTAATAAAAGTTAAAAGATAAAGAAACATTTATTCTTTACCAACTACTGAAAATGAAGCAATATACATCGCAGGCGACGTTGAACGGAATCGATTTGATTCCCATTATGCCCCTTAACACACGCCCCTTGTGTCGGAAAGTTATTTTATCGGCAAGAAAACGTACAAAAGTTTGGATTCGTTCCATTTTCCCGGTGTAAACATCTATTACGTTGCAGTAAAATTTAAAAGGACGAAAATAGAAACAGAAAAAATATTTTTAATCCGTTTTAAATTTTATAGATTAGTGTAGCTGTTCATGTCGGATTACAGATAAACTAGTAAGATTAATTTAGTTGTCATTCTATTAAAATCAGATAAAAATATACAATGGTTAAATTAAACGCTTGGTTCTAACCAGCAGAGTGGAATTTTCTAAAAGATAAAAGCATTTACAATCCTCTTAACCCTTAAAAACCTTTTAAAAAGGAAACGAAATAATGTTCCTTTACAAACCATCAGCAATCAGTTGAAGAACACATTTCCTGTCAAACAAGAAAAGGGGAGGAAGAAAATTCACTCAATTACAACAAAACTTGAAGCTCTTCCAACTTGAACTTTTTGCTGCCATTCCTATTAAAAGTCAGTGATGTTGAGCTTTTTTTGACATTATATCCGTTAACTGAAGCTTAGCCCTAGCAGACACAAATGCACCTCCACGGTATTGCAGTTTTCAGGTCATTTTGATTGCGTGGCACACGTGGCACAACTCTTACGAAAACAGAAATAGGCAATTGACAAATGCAAAATCCTAATTGAAATTATACAACAAAATTACCGGGAGAAATCCATTACAATCATTATTAACTCTACAAACGACTGTCATTTCTCTTTCAAGTTTTGTTATCAGAAAGCCTCAATTCGACAACACGTGACTGAGACTGTTTTGGTCCCACGAAAGATAGGTTTGCAAGCTATCATTGAGATAATGACCGCGACAAGAAATTCCACTATAGACGAATCTCATTCCAAACCCTAGTACAAATATATTGTCAATTACACAGACTCCTGAACAATAAAAACAAAACTTCTCGCGTTTTTAAACAAATAAATAAATAATATGATTTAAAAGCCCAAAACACGTTAATAATTAAAAAGTTTTATGTCAAATCAATTGATTGTAAATACATCAGTTAGCAAACTTTCCTAATTTCTACAAAGCTAATAATTTTACACGACATAATCATCAGGTCTATAATAAATTTAAACTTCAAAACCACTCATGCGAAATCGCTCCCTGTTTACTCTCCACAACCCTCCTATCGCAAACATTTCACATTTCCCTCGCGTGGAAAATCAACAAGAGCAAAGCCAATAAAAAAGTCAATGGCAAAACGACGTCATTGATTTGATTTAATTACCAATTTTCCATGGAAAAGGCGTAATCCTAGATCACATTGCACCACCAATCTGTCTCTAATACTCTTACAAGTAGAAGCTTGCAAAGCAGCCAGTAAAGCCCTTCGAGCATAGTAATGGCACTTACCGAGATGCAGCAGATGTTTGACCAAACTATCAACTTTGAGGCTGCCGAGTTGTTACCACTTCGATTCCTTACATCTCGAGAGGTTTCGAGCGACCTTACAAATCTCTACGGACTTCTAGAAATTGCTCTACCCGCCGTTTTCTTTTCATACCGCTTAATCTGACAATCTTTCAACTGGCAGTTAAAAAAAAAAAAGAACTATAATGGGTTGCTAATAAAAAAGAAAAAGAAAGAACAGAGGAAAAAGCAAAAAATCGAAAGAGATCTTCACAAATAACAATCACCAAAGTGGTCGATCTCTTTCTAGGCACCTTTCCAAACGTTTTCTTTCCAATTGATCATTTTATCAAATTCAATTCGCAGCATTTACTGCAGGTTATAAAAGTGTCTCATTTGCTGGCGCTGCATAATTTGCAAACGGGTTACTTAGAGTGTCATTTTCAGCACTCATAATGATCCCGAAACTGGGATCAATGCATAATCTGGTTTAATATCCATGTACCAAAGCTGATGAGGTCATAGATGAGGGCAGTCTCAGGCAAATGTGACAAACTGACCTCCATGCATTTAATTACTTGTTTACACATAACCGAAAGATAAATGTGTTGTTCCCCCCAAAACTAAACGCAAAAGAATATGCACATTTTAGCTGTAGCACATGCACTACTGCTACACTGTATAATTTTGTAAACTTAAAATTCAGCCATTATCTAATGCATGACTTTTTTGCCCTTTAAGAATAACATCGGCCATATACCAATGGCAGCTTAAATTTATAAAAATATTATCCAATAACGTATTTTTAGATGTTCCCATTCAATTACCATATACGAGTTCAAAACGCTTAACCGAATAAATATTTTAATTTTTCAAATGTTCTATTATTAGTGCTGAAATACGGTACGCAACACCAACTGTTTTCGATAATAAAGCCTCTGTGCGCCTAACATCCTTTGCTCGTCTCAATTTCAAATAAATTCATTTAAAATACCAATATTTCAGCCTCTCGCTGGTGCAAAATAAATGATAAAAATCAGAAAAACTGTCAAAAAACAACTAAATAATTCAATAAAGTCATTAAAGTGTCATTCTTTTCATTCGCAAACTATAGAACGTTGTAAACGATTGGCATTAAAGCAGGAGCAAAAAACAATAACTTTTAAGTCAAGTTACAGTGAATCATTTCTACATTTTCTTCCCAAGTCAGTATGTGCAGCAACAACTGAAAAGAGAACATCTTACAACATTAATGAGATACGCACTGGGACCAGATGCACGAAATGGGCAACAAAAAAAACTTCACAGCAATAGAAAACAAAAAAATTGTATGAGGACAACTGTAATGCTTCATTTCTTAAGAAACTTCACTTTAAGGAAAATCCTCTTGACAGGTCGTATGTACAGTGCCAGCTCTACACAGCAATACTTGGGTTTTCGCACGATAAGCTGAGGCTTCTTAGAAGATCAAAGAAAATGACAAGACCAGAATTGCTTAAATCAAGAACTTAACTCTTTTACTGCTTGGAATTGCTACTTCAAAGCCAACAAATTCCTTCTTTGAAGCAAAAATTAAAAAATGATTCAACAACAAAACGAATTGTTAAAAACTTTTCAAATTGTGTTCTGATTTTGCTAAGATCCTACGAGCGTCAACGGTAGTTTAGAATGATCCAGAATGATCATGGATCATGAATGATGGATCAGAACAATCAGACCGCAGAATCCGCTCGTTGACTGTTGGTGTGTGTCGTGGCTGACTCTAACTGTGAGGGTCGCATAACCAATTAAATTTTTCAAGCAACGAAAAATATTTTCTTACAGTAATTAAAATTTGTCATGTTTACTCTTTCCGCTGCTTTCAACCTGATCTTCTTACTAATCTAACTTTTATGGTCTGAGGCTGTTACTGAAATGATTATTAACCAATTCGCTAAACAAATAAAGTACGCATTTAAATAAACAAGGCTTGAACTTAAGAGCATTAAATGCTACTGCACAAACACAAACACAAACACATTTTGAAAAAATTTCACAATGCAATTTACGCTGCAGTCGCTTGTACGGTGCAAATCAATTAATTATAGTCAATAATTTTTAAAACTTACAATTAAAATTCGAGGTTTCATCTGAAGTTGCAATATCAAATATTCCCTACAAAATCCGGATTTAACTTTGCATCATTTTTCCCTTTATAAATAGTAACAGTTCAATTATTACTGATATATCCTAATTATTAAAAAGAGAGAGAGAGAGAGAGAGAGAGATCAACATCTTGGCATCGCCCCATCTCTCAAAAAAAAAAAAGAAAAAAAATAAGAAAAGAACCAATCAGTTTACACAAGATTGAAGTTACTGCAATCACTTCAAATCCATACAATATGACCCAAGAGTCATAGCTGTTCAGTTGTGGATAGAATCTTTCATAATACCCGCTTTTTTACATCCCTTTTCTTTCACCTTCAATCATGCAAATGATGCGAATAGAGTAAATTCAGTGACTTGGAACAAGTGACGATTCAGCACACTGTAATTCTTGTGGTCACGCAAGGCCAGAGCAGTTGCTTCTCTGCCATATCCAATCGATTTAGCAACTTGAGGCATTTTTAACTCCCTCTAACGCACATGCCATTATTCATACTGAAAGTGAAACCAGGCTAATCCCTCAAAGAAGAGCTCAACTCAAGGGGGAAAAAAATACAATTTTTTTTTTTTTCAAATTTTAAATTACGAATACTAAAAATCTTATATTCATATTAAAACATTTCAATCGTTGAAACTAATTCATCATTTCTTTTGATGTTTTGCAAACTTTTCATTTTACAGCTTAGTCCTCGGATTTGGCTAGCTGCAGCAAAATGTCTAGACATGCACATGATGAATTACACAATCATTACTTTTCAGTGATTCACCTTCTTTTCCTGTCTACCTGGTAATTCCCTGGATCCAGCCACATCAATCCACCTCAAGCCGATCAAATGATAAATCAGCAACACAAAACCTGTCTAACATTACATAAAAAAGCAAGAAAAATATTACATCAAAAATAAAGAAAACAATAAAAAATTACACAAATTCTTCAAATCCTATTTTTAAAATATTGTCTTCTGGTGAAATGTGATGTACAAAATCCAGGTTAAAGCGATACCAAACAAAAGTACAAAGACTCACCTGGAAAGATGCCATTAAATCCAAAAGGCAACAAAACTAAATAAGAAAACGTGCATTAAACGCACAAAGCCCTTTGCAAATCACAGTCGACAGCCTTCAGTAACGTTTGCATCCACACTTATGTTCGGCACGCACAGTTAACCTTTCATGTACAAAAGCACAAACTGAAGACACTTGGGTGAAGAATGTAAGAAATTTCTGTTCCACTAAGCCATGTAAATTTACCCTCTTCCTTAGGGAAATAAGGTTTCCCCTTTAATTGGACAAGTGTATTTATTGGCTCTATAAACTCCAGCAACTTGACTTTACCCCCATCTTCAACCTCTGCCAACTAACATCGCATCTGATATAAAAATCAAACGCAGCTTGCATCGTATTAAGTTAGATGGGCTATTTAACAGAATTCTTGTGGCTTATTAAATCAGTCAAGATGCTAAGGAATAAACTTATTTAAATTATGGAAAGTAAACTATTTCATTAAACCTGAGTCAATAAGATATGAATAATGATCGAATTCAAAATGTACGAGCAAATTTCCCGAAATTCAATAATTGATTGTAATAAATTAATCCAAATTTCTAACCACTAGTCGTTTATTGCGTATATTTAACTCCCCATAATACCCCAAATGAGTTACTCCACTGTACACCCGAAATGGTAACCCAAATTCATTCGTGAATGAATTAAATTATTTGGGTGGCAGCTCTTTGTTGTACCCTACAGAATACGCAAATTTCTAAACCGCAAATTGTAAATTTTGCTAAGAAATAAAGCAAAATATTAATTGTATAAATAACAAATAAATGATGTCAAAAGATAAGCATAAAATTGGCATTAACACATATAATCGTTTCACACTAAAATGTCCACGTTTCTTTAATACATTAAAAGCCAACTTGTTACATTATAACGCTCTCAATTCTCACCGGAGTCCAGTGTTGAAGATGGTCCATGAATGTAAGATGTGGTCATCACAATTGCTGGCTGCATGCCAAAATTGCCTCCATTCATATAGAAAGCCCCACTAGTTTCCATTCAATGTATTGCTAGGTATAGCAATTCAAGCAAAGCGAAATTGAAAAAATTTGATTTATCTAAGTCAAGCTACGAAATAAAAACATTCCCCAAAGAAATTTAATAATTGGCAAATAAAATAAAAATCAATAAAAATAAATTCAAAGTAAACAGGGAAAGGGAAAAAAAAAAACAAGTAAAACATTTGAGCAGTATCGATTTGATTTCCAACCTAAACAACAAATTTAGTAATTGCCTAAGCCAATTCTCCGGGGTAATCCAAAATTTATTTACAAAGTTTACACCATGGTTTAGACATTAGATAAATTAACCAATTCGACAAATCACAGCACGAAAATCAGCCATTTTCTCAATTTTATATTTTTGCAATATATTTCCAGTGATTCGCATTCAATAATAATTTCTAGTCAATAGATAACCCCGGAATGTTCTTGAGTACCTGAATCTCGACTGATCTTTCAGTTACTGGCCACTTTTCGTTACTTTTAGTAAATCAAAAGCTTTACTCTTAATCCCCTCGCTCATTCAATCCAAATCGAAAAAGATTACTTTAATTTAAAGTTATCACTTTTCGATCTCCCAACCTTAACCACCACTTCCTCTGAGAATTAAAGAGGAAAGAAGAAAATGGACTCTAAAGACTTAAAGTAAACCCCCCCCCCCCCACCCCTCTTTGAGCTAATTTTTCTGCTATACCTGCAATTATAACACCGTTAAACATTCTGCTGCTCAATTTGATCATCGCCGCTTCTGCGTCTGCGTGGATTCTTCAAACTCAAGATATCGTACATCATTCACTCAAACTGACGTCCAACTTTAGCTCATTAATCTAATAAGCTGTATATCATTAGTATGAAGATTGTTGCGTTAAGTGCATCATTGAGTCGGTGGCCTTTGGCAACCGCCAATGAATAAAGTAGTGTGCGATCGTGTATCTGGGAGTACGATTAACAGCTTAGCTCCCGAATAAAGCAGATGTATCATTCATATACGTAGAATCATCAAATTTATAAATTTTTAAAGTTTGCTTAGAGGGTTAAAATCGAAAATTGTAATTTTACAGCTGTCGTGAGTTTTTACTGCGGATGCTACAACAGATTGCGATAATATGCAATATCGGGTTGTTGCGAATGTTTAGTGCAACAGTTTCTGAACATCTTTAATGTTTTGTTTACACATCGGAAATGTTTAGGAAATAAAAAAAATCATGAGTTAAAGTGGAATTGCGGTACCAATTGCAAAACTAGTACATTAAAAAAAAAAAAAAAACTGACTTTTTTATTGACGTCATTAATGTCAACATATTTTCACTCATCATCCATCCAATATCCATAAATTTTTAATGCACGAATGAAGAGCATTAAGGAATCAAGTTTAGGCAAAATTAAAATGCAAGTGGTGAAGCATAGATTAAAGAGATTCGAAATTCCATTTTATCTGCATGGATAATTCACTAATAAAGCACAAAACGATCTTTAACCTTCCTGTCTGTTTTGTCTATTAAAATATAATTAAATACGGTAATGCATTATGGAAAGGCAATATCGCTTTCATTTTTCTTGAGAGTCTTCAACAATCTTTGCTGTGATAAAGACTGAAGGTAATAAGCCTAAATAAACCATTCCATGGCCATTCCATGAAATTTGAATTAGGAGACGCAGGAGTACAATTCCTCCTCCAATCCAATATATACAGAATGAATTATTTACATGGAATACATGCACAATGGATAATGCACATTGAAACATGGTAAACCTCAGAAATTATTAAATATTAGATAACCAATATTAGATATGGTGGTGATTGTGACGGCCAGCGAGTAATAAATCCGGCAATAAATTATTTCCACCATTTAGAACAACAGAACAATTTGTGAAAACTTCATTGCGCTAAAACTGTTGGAAGAGAAGAATTCCTCACTACTTTTCCAATAAGAATTTTATTGCTGCAATTCCAAATCTATCTCTCACGATTCACATGCTTCTCCAAGCATTCTTTCAAATGAATTTAAATTCACCTTAACCTTTTAACTTGATTTATTTTTTTCACTATTGCCATTCACTAATATTCAGACTGATGCTGCGATATTCCCTAACCGATCAAATTAAATATTTTAAAAAAATGATTGCATTCTGTTTTGATGAAGCTTAAAGACAAACTATAAGCCGCTTGGAAATGGACAAATATAGAAACTCACATCTGGGACTAGAAGAAAGCTGATCATTCATTTGTCCTATGTAGACCTACGGATCACCAGGATCACGAGATATTCGTCTCGCAAAGTGCTGACTTTGTCTTAAGTTTTTCAAAGTAGTACTTATAGTAATCTTTCAGTAATTCCGTACTCAAACAAAATGTGAGTAAAATCTTTTCCCTATATATATATATATATATATAAATCGGCGCTAAAAATAAAATAATAAAAAAGTAAAATGAGAATTTAAACACGAAATTGAGCACGTAGCTCCTGAAACAAACCATATTCCACTGACATTTACAGCCTGGTGATGCTCTAAATGAAAACGCTTTCTTGTTTTAAATTTAAAAATGCAAAAAATAATTTTCCTCATATGTAAATAATTGCAAGAAATAAGCACTTTCACTTCTTACAATATTCATACACTTTGCAAACAGCTGGCAAGTGCTTCTTCGCTTTACATTTTTAATTCAAAAAGAAAATTGAAGGTTCAGCAGAAAAAAAATCCCTTAGAAACCCCTTCAAAACCCTGAAAATGGCATTTCACCAAACAAGGCCGGTTAATTATTGCCTTGAACCTCAAGCGTCAGTTGCCAGGCTAACATTTCGTACTAACATATCACAATTCAATCGTACTAAGTAACAAACTGCTTTAAAAATTTTAGAAAATCAGCGATTTAATTGCGAAATTTGCGCAACATAATGCCGTATTCTTGATTCATTAATTTATTCAGACGAAAAAAACTGAAACAGGGAGGAGAAAAACAAGAAAAAAATACAATAAAAAAAAAAAAAACATTCCAAATTACCACAAAACAATTGAGAAAGGTATTTTATTTTTAATGAGTTTATCTCATTTTAAAAAAAAAAAATTTTTTTAAAACTAAAATAGAAAGTCTCATTAAAAAATAAATACTAGAATGTGGTTTCCGAAATCAAAAAATTCAATTGTGGTCGTTAATAGTAATACTAAAGCTCCTCAAAACGAAAAATATATATATATATTTACCAGCTTTAAAATTTAAACACTGCTTTTAAACATTTAAATATTCATGAAACCTAAACAGACTTTAATCCTCTCAGAAAAATACATAAAACTCTGCAATGAAACGAATAACAAACATCAACCTACACAAAACTCGCTGAATAATTGCAACTATAACTTCAGGCCTTTGTTAATGCTGTCGACATTAGCACATAATATTGCATCTGTTTTTCAACAGAGTAGTTACAATGCAGTCTTTACAACCATATTACATTAATTAAGAGCAGAAAAAAATTCTTTTCAAGTGTCAAATGAAAACTGCGATTTTCTGCACTAAAACCAATGATATCATGTAGCACAAACTTGAGTGCTCTCCTACAAACATTGCAATAAAAGCGAATTTCTATTGACAATACGGGACAACAACCTGTCTGCTTCACTGATTATGACAAGCTGTTACTGGCATGTTGTCATGGAGATACCAACCAAGCGTGCGGAAAACTCAACAAATCCCTAGGTGTGATGCCGCTAACATACATTTATTTTTTTTTCTCCCCACACAAAATACAAACATATCGCAAATGTATTTTAACCGTGTTTTATTTTAACATATTTCTTGAATGTTTGTCTGTATATCGGCTTGAATTGTACGGTTTTTCTGTTTTCGTTTTACAGATAAACCACGAAAAACCTAAATATATTTTAAAATTCACAGTGCACTTAAACGTCTCTTAATATATACATTTAAGCTACTTTCACGCTCCACCCAAATGAAAAAACTAGGGTTTCCTAATTAACTCATCCCACTTAGGAAAAAGGTAGTAAACCACTAATATTGACTTTTACACTTTTACTTAACTAAATTCTTTTGCACAGTTAATTTGCATCTTAAAAACGTTTTTATCTCTAAAAAGCACAAGCTGCTGCTCAACGACGCACTAATGAATTGCCTTCAAATTTCCTAAACAAACTGGAAGCATTAAAAATCCCTCGTTCCCTTTTCTCAAATCCCAACCGTATTCTATTTTTATTTTTAAGTAATTCCTTCCTATAAGCCCGTTTCGGTTTCATCAAAATCTATTTTCACGTTCACTTCACTCCAAATCTCGTCAGAATAAAATTCCCAAGTTTCTAGTTCTCTTTAAAATCAATTTTTTTTTATTCTCGCCTTTCCGGTGACCTTAACACGAGAAGCAACAAATCTGAGCATAAGATTTTTATTTTTTCTCCTTTCCTTAAATTCTCCGTGGATCCATTGCTTGGCAACTCGAGATGTTATTAGATGCACCCGCCGCCCTTTTACGATCCCACGGGCTTCAGACTAAGTTTTCCTCATAACAGGTAAGAAAAAAGAAAATGAATGCAAAATGTCTTAAAAAAAAATTTAAAATTTAAAATAAGAAATATATACATGTATGTGTATCTATATTAACAGTCTAAAATTTTCAGACGACACAAAAATATTCTAAAATTAACTTGTCCGAAAACATAACCATCTTAAGTCAATACTCAACTCGCAGTTCCAACTCGACGCACGTTCGACGACTCAAAAACACATGTGAAGAAAATCCGTCAGGCAGGCGATTCCACATCTGTGTCCAAAGATTAAGCTATCCCTTGTGTGTTCACAGCACAGTTCCGACATACGAAGCACGTTAAAATCTAATCCTCATTCTTGAAGCACTGGCCACAGCAATGCCGCATTTATTGGGGTCTCGTTTGCCCTTCATTTAAGCCATTCGCCTAACCATTTCCGCATTAAGCTGTGAACTGTTTACATTCGCATGTCTGCAATTAAACTGCTCGCTGACTTATTTTTAATTGAGCACATTTTCCTGTACATACTATTAAGCAAGTTATCAAATAATTAAGCAGCCTGATTACCCAACTATCGTGAGAAAAGTTAGGAAAACTAATGTACCGAATATTCACTAACTATATTCAAACGTCTAGGACAATCATTTAAAACGACTCAACGGTTTTAAAATAAGAAATAACAAATGCACAAAAAAGCGGATTTAAATTTTTAGTTTAACCGATTTGTTTACTTAAACAGGATGGACAAAATTAGATTAAACTGACCAGATCACAAAAATTTAAACCGCAGACTGGAAAATTTATATTCAAATGACATATACTGCCTACATTACTTAAAACTTTAATCAGTAACAAAAATGCCTCATTGCAAGTAAATTTTGAATGAGGCTGTCGGATTACAAGCATGCCTTCATCTATATCAGTAAAACAATAAAGAATTTATGTGATCTTGCCAGAGCAAATAAAATACAGCATCAAGATTTCTAAAAATATATATTGACAGACAAATTGTGTGCTGTCCAATAGCACAACGTCGGAGTGCGACAACATAAAATTTTCCAATATTTCGTGAAACTACCTATTGCAAGAAAATTATATGTATTTAGCTGCACGTGTACACGTATCACGTGACCAAAACCTGCGTAACTCCGCGATGTGACGGAAATTGTTTTAGAAGTTTTATTCATGAGGTAAGTTCTCAGATTGCTGAGAAATTTGTACCTCTATTTTCTCGTTCTTTTCTTGTGTCTCCTTCTCGACCCCCAGGTTTTATTACATCGTTTTCTACAGCGTGTTTTGAGCGTGTAGTTAGTTGCAGTTTTTCTGCAAAGCGTTTTTCTTATCGTCACTAGAATTTTCGCTTTACGTTTCAGGCACTTGGTGATTATCCAAATTCTCCAGTTTTGGTTCTTTTTAATGGGTTTTAAAATTTAATTTAAATGATTTCTATTTCCCACCTTGCTGTTCCTCAACGGGAATGCTCCATCACTACGTGCACAGCATTGAGGGCACCACACTCTTCAATTTTACGAGAAATATTTCGTATGACTTTTGTTAATATTCATTAAACGTCTGCTTACAAAAAAAAACTCATCCCCAATCTCAATTCGAGCATTTCGAATTCAACATTATAAATCTTAATATTTACGCATGAAACTTAAGCTCCTTATCTAAAAATATAATTTAAAAAAAGACAATTTTTTTCCAAACCAGTAGGCAATTTAATTTAATTTTTATTCATTTCATTGATTATTCATTTATCTGATTCAAACACCTTGCATTTTCAATCCGATTTATTATAACCAAAATATAAAATTTTAAATTTCATTCAATATTGATCTATTAGTCTACAGATACGAATTTAGTCAAGGGTTAACTCCACTACAACTTGGAGTATAAAAGTGCATGAGAAAATGTCTACAAAGAACAGCTGCGTCTTCTCAAAAGCACCCCCCATGGGGCTTGGCAGTGTTGCTCAAGTGCCTTGCAGTCAAGCAGCTCCTGCCTGCACCTTCCATTAACATGTGACTCTGAACTGCGTGCTCCAATTTGTGTAACACTCGCCTCCTTTTCTTAGTTTTGCTTTTCTCCACTTTTCCTAAAAAATTCTTTTACAAATAAAACATGTAGTTCACCGTGGCAACCAAGAATCCTTTTTCCAATCGAGTGGTGGTCCACACCGTTAGGATCAGTGAGGCGCTAACACGGAAGAACGACATACCAGTAATATTAAACACGACGAACACCCAAAGTGTCTCACACTGACCCTGAGGTTTGCCAATTCCCCACGATGTATTTGACAGCTGTCAAGTTTTGGTAAGGAAATAAAGCGAAGCCTGTCAAGCAACTCGTTAGCGGATCACAAGTTTCCTTGAAGAATGTGTTGATACAGCACAACCTCCATGGTTCCCCCACAATGTGAAATATACTGCTGTGTATTTTTCAATCGGTTTTAAAAAAACACAATTTTACATTTTTAACCTTGGTACACATTATTTATTAATTTGTGCACACAGACGGCTGATATTTCACGCAGTAAAACTAAACAGCTTTCAAGAAAAATTGGTGCTTCACGTTACAACCAACAGATGGCAACTTAATTATATTTTGAAACTCCAAGATATAAATTTACATGTTCCAAAGCTTTTTTTCCTGGTCTTATCCAATAGAAGATAAATCAAGTAATTTGCAAAAGCATTTACCAGCTTGTCTCAAGAAGAATAAAAAAAAATAACAGATTAAAATGTGTTTTTAAGCCTGATAAAGTCTCTTATATTTTTTTGGAAAAGAAAAAAATCTATCTCAACTATTAAATTGAAAAAGATAAAGCACATCCTTTTTAGAAGGTCTCTCAACAAATTAAAAACAAAAAAAGAAAAGGTAAGATAAGGTGTATACTGTAGCAGCAAAAACTTTTTAAGTGTAAGCTTAATACTGTATTCGCTTTGAGAATATTTATATATTCAGAAAATCCAGTCTCCTTTAAAGAAATACAAAGTCGTTTAGTAGCTATTTAATAGCAAATCCGCACTCTCCCGAGCACAATAGAATACTTTTCAATCGCCGTATTAAAATTCTTCGTTGCACCATACAAAAACTCATCTCTAGTCCAAACAACTCCCTCAAAAAAAATATAAAATAAAATAAAACTGCCCGGGGTCTCTGCATTTGCTGCTCCCACAGTCCCAGTACCACTATTTCTGTCCTATTTTACATAACCAGTCCTTTCCTAACACAAATATTATCCCAATTTGATCACGAGACAATTGAAATTCAAACAGGAAAATAAACATTATTCATCACAGTTTTCCGTCTGTCCTAGCAAGCTGGAGTAATTTGCTATTTGATACATGCGCTATACGATACAATATTTTCATCTCGTAACATCTGATGAACATGATCACTTCAAGAGCTGATAAGTAAAATGATAAATGAAGTTCAACCCGACCTCTCAAGCATTATTTCACAAGGGGGTTTCATTAATCAAAATATAAATGTTATTGACTGTTTATCTCTATACATTTTGACAACGAACACTCAAATTTGATTGCAATTGAATTCGCCTGCTTAAGCAAATGAGACATTTAGCCAAGACAATAGCTAATAAACCACTTTGTTACCTAACACTTCGCTCTGTCAGCGTGCATAGTGTAACTTTAAATATCCATACACATTTTAAAGCTTCACTTAAGTAGTTAAAACTAAATTTCTCATTTTGCTACCGTCCATGTTAAAAAAAAAAATCTTAATTTCTTCCTGCAGCTGATACATATAATAATCTTCCTCCAGAGTGCAAATAAAGTCATCTCTTTTCTTGATTTGCATAAGCCTATATTTTAACAGACCTACCCATAATTAAACATGGCGGACTCAAAATCAAAATTAAATCTGCGCATGACATTCGAACGCAAGCTTGAGCTGCCACCGCCCCATGATGCTTCACTCCACAAACAAGATCTTCGTCACATCTCCATGTATGCGAATGATTTAAACGTTGAGCAATGATGTTCGTAGTGTTATAGAAAACAATTTCTTTTTTTAATTTAACATTTTAATTCACAACTGCACTCGACCTATTAAAAATAAGATTAACTTGCTTTGTTCTTATATTGAATTATTAATTAAGATACATCTGAGCAAATTAATTACCGTTGATATTCCCTCGTTTACAGTACAACCAAAAATCATGAATTTTTATAGATGTTTCAATTCAACTCTGCTAATAACATTTAATTTAATTATAAAGTGTAAAGAAAAAGAAATAAAATGTTTTCAGTATTAAAGTAGACAATTTCTATGACACAATATCATGAAGAGAATGTAATTCCCCGTAGATAACCATCTGCAATGTTGATATTCCAGTGAATCACTGGAGTGCTTTCTCTCGGCAACCTCGCATTAAATTAAAACCATTGTTTCCACGTATAAATATGCAATTCTCACAACATTCTCCACATACAACCAAAAGAACACCGGTCATGCATACTGCGCTCAAAACTATGCAGCGTAAAAAAAGTACAATTAACCGTATCCTTGGTCCAAGAAATTAAGTCACTTTAACGACCACAAGCGTACACTTAATGTTAATAATGTAAATTATTAATACCAGTGAACTCTGAATAGTGAATACCCAAGACGGTAATTTAATTAAGCGCGACGTCATAAGTAGATTAATGATAACATAATCTGATGACGAAGCAACGGGTTAATTAAAGGTCCGCGTACAATCCTCGATCGTTACAAGATGAATCAACTGTATAAAGATTTGTGTCCTATCCTATCTAACCTAGCAACAACTCGAGTGGAATTCGTGAAGAAAATCGTTGCACGAAGAATACGAGTAACTAAGTCCCAAGAATTTGCTTTTAAATTTTTCTGATTCCTCTACAGCTTGTTATTGCGTGTTGTTAAGCAACCATAAAAGTGGAAAGGAAAAGAAACACGTAAATATTTTCTCATTCTGCTATTAAAATTCAAACATTCTGAATAATAAGCTCGCTGGAGCTGCCCGCATCTATTCCTTTTTGCTTTTTCAGTTAAATCCGACTTTAAAATTTCTAGCATACTGGAAATTATTCAATCAATGCATCAAACTCGGAAGATAATTAATCAAAAATTGTCCAATCAGCGTCTAATTCCAGCAAAAATACCTCCCTAGCTTGACAATGGCAAACAATGGATCGAGTGACATGGAGCGAGCTGCATACTGCTGTGTTAGGCTGTACCCGCAGATCTCTCATCCGCCCGTGCGCGAGATCCGGCAGGAGATAGCACGTGATTGGACGAGACAGTACCGAGATGCTCGGAAGATTGCAAAACCAATCGGGTTCTTTTTAAAGAAATTTATTTGTTTGTCTGGTAAAATAAACCAGCAAACAGTTGGATGGATGGATGGTTGGACGGATTGTTTGGAACACCCAAATTTCTAGAAGCAACTGTAATACCAATAACCGTGTCTAGCAATTGTAGTACACTGGTTTCCTACTGTTTACTCAACTCTTCTAAATCACTTCTGAATCATTAAACCTTAGTCGTTTTTTGCCGAGATTTTTAAAAATTATCCCAGTTATAAATTAACTTTAAACAAACTTATTGTATCTGGTCACCAGACCCTTGTAAACCAATTTCTACCTTCATTATTTATCCTTTTCAAAATAGAAGAAAAAAACTCGTTCGTACTACTCAAATTCCACGTCCTAGGTTACAAGTTCGAAACAAGAAACTTGAACTCGAATAAACAGTCACGAATCACAATGAAAGTCGCACATAACATAACACGAAAGAATTTTCTTACAATTTCATTCTGATATAAAATAGAAATAAAAATTATAACGAGCACAATTCTCGAAACGGAACATAAAATGTTTACCGAATTAAAAGATGGGGAAAAAAAAGTTTCTTGGCTTAACAAATTAATTTCCTCTCCCATTGTAACAAGAAACCGAAAAGCTCATCTATGCCCATAAAAACCAAACAGGTTCCATAATACCGAGATACGGCATCGCTAATGAATTACCCAGCATCTCAAATGGTCAACACTAATAGTAATTCACCGTACCGTCAGTACACCCAAAAGTCGTCCTTAATTCGACTCACCTTTAGCAGCCACAAAAACACAAGTAAACAAAATTACACGGAACAGAAAGAAAAGAAGACCTACTAAATCCAAAAGAAAAGAAAAATGCTGATTATTCTGTCACTTACCACGCCTTGGTAGATTTCAATGGGTTATTGTGCAGACTGTACACGGCTGTATCCAACCTCGAAAGATTTTATTCGTGAAAGGGTTTTATCCAAAGTAATCCGCGATGTGTCGTGTTGGGCACACCCACAGCTTTCTTTAATAGCATTACAAGTCATTACCTGTAAAGACAAAAAAAAAATTAAAATAAAATAAAATAAATTGCCAAAAACTTTGTATAAAGCTGGAAAAAAGTACAATAAAAAATTCCGTTAATAAAACGGTAGAGTGCTGCTTAGTGCCGATTTGTGCAATAATTTATGACAGCACACAATTGATATAAAATATGGCACAGGCCTTGGTTTCGTCCAAAGTGTTAGGTAATGGTAAATTTTTACAATTAAAACGGCACAAAGAAGCACTCGGTGCAGTAAGTGCCAGGCTGCAGTGTGAAGTTAGCCCAGCTATTAGAAATTAAATTAACTTTTTTCTTTTTCGTTTTTAATTATGCATACATTTTTTTTAAACTATAAAAATAAACTGCCTCTAAGGAAACACGTCCGAGCGCTTAAGTTTCATCTTCAGTCACACGTGCCAACATTGTTGGGCTAATTTCACACGTCGATAATATCATTAACCAATGAGCTTATTGCTTTCAGTTTTGAGTTTTTTTCCAATATTTTTAAAGTACGTTTTCAATTCGAAAGAAAAAAAATAATTTCCATTAATTTCTTGTTTAGATTAGGTATTAGAATATGATGATATTGGTTTTGCCTCAAACCTAGCCAAAAGATAGCAATGTGTACAAACAGCCTGCATAGCAATGCGTATAAACAGCCTGCATAGCAATGCGTATAAACATCCTGCATAGCAATGTGCATAAACAGCCTGCAACTATTGATCCATCATAAACAATTTCCAAAACTTTTACACAAACTGTAGTAAACGTTACTAAATAATTATTTTAATTTTTAATTTAGTTTCTGACGGTTGTGCAGCACAACTAAACGAAAATCCGTCATCACTGCAATCAATCGCATAAACAAATGAAATAAAATTTTATCAGGAAGAAACCGAATTGGTGAAACTGCAGCTTTGCAGCAAATATTTCCTAACGAGTAACGTGTTATTTATAGAAACCCAGCAATAATGTTTTATTTGTTTGGTCGTTGGTCTGCAAGTCACTGATATTCAGCGCAGTCAACCAAACCAATCATACAATTTTGTATTTTTACGATTTTCCATCCTTCAACCAAATACATTTATTAATAGATGCATCCAAATATGACTATGTTTGCAATTGCTTGTAGTAGATACAGGATAACCTCTGAATTTATTAAATATACAAGTAAATAGAGTTACGTTATACTTTTCAACTTTTTTCTATACACCACACCTTGTGTCCCTGAGTAATTGGTAAAGTCCCAAGCAACGTCATAAATAATTAAAACCCCTAAATCATAAAGTACTTCGCGTTGAGTGAGCTATAAATCTCAACGTCCTTTTCTTCTTAGCACTCCTCGCTTCTTGCTCAAAACTAATTTTTTTTTTTTTTAAATATTCAAAAAAAAAATTAGTCACAAATTTGTCCGTCAACATAATAATTATATAAGTCATCATTCATGCCATTTAGATGCATAAATTACTGCGGCCTGCACAAAGGCAACGAAAAAAGGCAAACTAATTAATAACTGTTGTGACGATCCAATAGAAACTTCAAATTACCGTGCTGAGGTCGCAAAGTGTAATTAAGACAACCTACCAATAAAATGTAATCTCTGAAGAGAGAATAGAGGAATTTCCAATTGCCTCGCAGTGGCCTGAAATTCTCAAGAAACAACGTGACCTCTCGCAAAAAGGTGATCATAGCAAAAGTCGCTTTAATTGACTGCCAACAACCGAGAAATGTCAAAAGATTCAATTTCTCAATAAAAACAGTTACAATACGAATTTTTACGTAACAACAACTACAAAGCTTACGAGTCTCTCTATTGAGTTTTGAAGTAGACCCCAAAACCGCTTGACGAGTGCACCGCCTGTCCAACAAAATCATGGGCTGTTTCAACCATTAAATTGCCTGCATTTCCTCGAGATTTCTCATAATGGATAAGCTTTTGTCAAGAGTTGGAAGGAAAAAATCATTACAATTGTTCCGGTCGGTTTCTAACATTTATTGGCTTCCATAACAACCTACTTGCAGTATGTTCCAGTCTTCCAGTAGTTTATCTCCATTAAAGGTTAGTTGCTTAAATTTTATTTGTTACGAGCAATATTCTAACAAATATTTTAACGGTGATAGATGGCACGTTTGTCATCAATCCTCTGTTTTTTGTGCTTTTTTCGTTCTTTTTTAAATTCCATTAAAAATACAGGGAAAAAAATCTAATGATTTAACCTTCAGACTATTTTTTCTTCCCCATTTTTTTTTTAAGTTAATAGAAAGTTCTTTTTTCCTTCTTTCGTGAAAGAAAATGTACTTCATCATTTTTTAAGTCAAATAAAAAACATCTGTTAAATTAAACTTTGGAATGATCGTTTTTTTTTTTAAAAAAAAACAAGAGAGATACACGAGGCATCTTATTCCAATTCGTTTAAAAAACCGATCTTACAATTTTAATGTTTCTACCCGTTTTCAAGAGACACGCAGTGCCGTTTCATAAAGAGATACTTCCAAAAATATGATCAGGATTTGCGAGCTCTGTTCTTGACATGTAGTTTGAACTTTTAAGTCTGCTCCAATAATGATTTTTTCTTTCTTTCTTTCTTTTTCTTTCTTTCTTTCTTTCTTTTTTTTGAAAAAAATTGTACTACCAAGAAGGGAAGTTGAGTTGAAGAATAATGCAAACTCAATGTCGGTTCCTTTGAACTGCATCGAGTGAATACGAAAAACCATTAACTAATTAGAAATCTGTCAAAATAAACGCACAATATTTTTTTCTTTTGCCAAAGTGTGCAAAATCAAAAAACTTTAAAAAAAAAAAATTAAATTAAAAAAAATATTTTTTTTAGCTCCGACATTTGTAAACAACAGCATCAGTTTCAGTTCTCAACATATTCCCAAAACACTTCAATGTTAATCCTAAACCTAATTAAATTAGCAGCTGCATGTCTAGCCATAAACTATAAATGGCACATAATTGACATCACTTTGCTATTATGCAATAATACGATGATAATCACGCGTGTCAATGGCGCCAGGGAATATCGTAGGCAGAAATTCGCTTTTCGTATGCCATGCCAGTCACCTTAAAGTGATACTGTTATGTATTCACGAAAAGTAAGATGTACTCCTCCTATACATGTAAATCATGTACATTTTGACGTCAAAGCAATCGACATTTTATTCACGTTAAAAAACATCATAAATATGCTTTATTCTGCTCATTAAATTTTCTCCTTTATCAACATAAAGAAACACTATCTTTTAATCCGACTTAATCGCATTTTGCCATGAATTCAACCCAACAGCTTTTAGCGCTAGCAAATCATTTTATGAGCGAAGTTACAAAAGGAGTTCAAATTAGTGCAGATAACGTACAAAACACTAAAGCCCCTTGTATTATCTTTTTTACTTTCTTTTCCCCACCCTTTTCTTTCACGTTTGGAATGCAGGCATCCGGCACAAAAAAAGCAAACTAAGAACGTAGCACGTACAAGAGTAATGCGTTTAAATTGCGCAAAGGCTGATTGTTATGAAGACATATCGCCATGCCATCAAAAACTACTTCTGCTGCATTCCTAATACCAATGAAATTTGCACTCGTGGTTTAGTTATTGCAGTAGTAAACGGTAACGTAAAAAGTTCGACTTTTTTCCAGTCATACAAAGTTGAAATAAATTTATTTCTACTAAAATAACCGCAAAAAAAAAAAGACCAACAAACAGATAAAATAGAAAAAACGCAAAATTTATAATCCTCACCTGTGTCACCTCGTACTTTTTACAGATTGCTGAATTACACAGAATGGACAATGTCAATTACATGACGCATTAAAATAAACAATTTCATCATTTCACCTTCCATATCGTATCACATTCGTGCATAAATGAATAGCCGTATATTTTAACTAAATCCCATCATTTTCATTTACGAGCTGCTGTTGTATTTAATAATGCATTCATTTCAACCCTTTTGTTCAATTCACCTATTCATTTAAATTTTCTCCACAATAGAATTAGTTTGGAAACCTGAGTAGTAGCTAATACAGTTACCCAACAGCAATAAATAATTGGAAAACTAAAACATCACATTTTTCTTTAATTAACCAAAAATTGCACGAGGATCCAGTGACATCATCGTCACCGTGGATGGCATTTTGTAAACTAACTGCATAAATCGGTCGATTTAATTTGTATTCCGCAAATTAAAATTGCAAATGGATCAACACGGGGCCGTTTTAAAGGCAACCCACGAACCTCCACAAAAATTACCTAAACCGGATTAGATTTACCGTGAAAAAAAAATGGTGACGATGTTTATTTCCTTTAAAAATTAAAAAAGCTAAAATTTTACTTTAAAGTTTGTTTTATTCATGCGCAACGCAAAATTGCACATCATTAACATATATATTTAAAAAGCATCTTTTAATTCCTCCAAACAGCAAGTGCCATTTCAGTTGTTAAATCCTACCTTCACTTGAACAGAAAGTGAAATTGCACTAGCAATTAAATTTACAAAAAGAGCGGTCTCAACGGCTTTGTCAACTCATCTTGGCATTTCTCAGCGTGACAGAAGGGGGCAGGCCCTTTATTCTTATCGATCTCCTAGCAGAAATAGCACTTTCAACTCATGTGAACAGAATTTAACACCGAATCGCACATTCACAGTCTGAGAAGATAGAGGCAAAGAAGAAAAATCTATTCGTTAAAATAAAATAAGAGGTTTCATGCAACGGATTATAATTTTATTTCCATTATAATCCAATTTAAAATACTAAGACTGTAGCACGAGACGTGAGATCTTAGATTATTTTTTAGTTTAATCAAAGCAGAATTAACTCGATGATCCGAATCAACACTAAGGTGACCCAACAGTAAAAAAATAATTATTTTTTTTGTTTTGTTCATCAAACTTTAAAGTACTATACATGAATCGATTAATCTCAATGGTTCAAATCTAACATGTTAAAGCTTTTTCTAGATTGCTGTAGTAGTTTGAAAAATATCTCGACTAGAACTGTTGAGGCAATAGATCATCAAATCAGGCGCTATTTGCAATAATCTATACTTTTTAAATTTACACCAGCTTGGAGAGAATTATTTATCTCTCTTTTTGGATTATAACCCACGATCTTAACTTTTGCACAAGCGCAGTTTGAAAATTTGGAAATAATTTAATCTAATAAATTAATTATAAGCTGTTGCATGAAACCAAATATTCCTACCATAAATTATAAAATAAGGCATCATTCTTTAATTACTAATCCAGCAAAATAAAAACCACATTGTCAGGAATTTCAGCTCGTCATGTTGCAAGTGGACAATGTAATTAGAATAAAGATACTCCTAAACCAGCCACGTGTAATACGATATTGGTTAATAGTAAATTTGTAATTTTACCCATAGATAACTCCTAGATTCATTAAAACCACAACATATACCTGCGAAATTGTTAATCAGCAATTAGAATCCTAGATTTAACGAAATATATTATTGGTGTAATTTGTTACTACACTTCAACACAACCAATCCCATTTCACTGTATCCACCCCAGCAACAGTTCTTACCCTCGACATAGATTATCCATAAAGTGTCATACACTTTTAATGATTTCTGTGCTACGTTCTAAATGGTGACTGTCAAACCAGAAATGATAACGAAACAATCAATAGAAGAAAAACACGATCAAATCACACAAGAATAAAAATTACTTTACTTTCTACCAATTCTGCGGTATAGACTAGAAATATTCACTTCAAATCCCAATTTTGCATTTTAGGCTTTGTCATATCATTGAAACCACTTAGGTTGATTGATTAAGGAAATCCTAATCACTCGACTCAAACTAAAATAAAAATGTCTGCCATTATTACAGAATGATTAATCCAATCAGTACAATACCAGAAGTAAAAAGCTAATGACTGCAAACAATTGCCGACTTCCATTTGCTAAAACAAAAGAAGAAAACTTCTCTTCTTCAAACGCGACAACGCACTAATATACGATGCAAAATCAGCTTGTGAGCATGAGCAATGTTAAGTAATTTATGTGATAAAAATTTGCTCCTTTCCTTGCTCAGCAGATCTTAACACAATCAAAAAATTGGCAAGACGAGTATGTATGAACGACCATCAATTCAAAGCCATTTCCAAAGCTCGAGTTAAAACCTAAGTAAACAAAACCCAGAAGAAGAAAAAAAAACTCCAAATAAGACTGCGTCAATATTTTCATTTCAGATATGAATTAAACATTTCTAATCATAAGCAACTGTCCATTTTTTTTAATGTATCACAATAAAAATACCATCACTTTGACATCTCTTCTTTCGCGGTTTTAAAAAATATACAAAACAAATAAAGCGTAAGTAAATGCAAAGTCTAGTTATAGTTATTCCATCACGATGCAATGAATGGAATAATGCCAAACAAATCATCCGTAGATACAAAGGCCCACCATAAAGAAAAACCTCTAAAAAAAAGTGGATCAATGCCAAAAAGTTTGTTCAACTAACGGTAAGAGGAAAAAATAAACTAATGTGTAATGCATGATATGCACCATAAAATGCTACGAAACAAGTTTAGAACTTGAGATGAAAATGTCAGCCAGGAGATGAGAGATGTTTAGTGATGACCAAGAAGCATAAATAAATGCTCACCCACAAGCAGGAAAGATGGTTTGAACCTTGAATATCGATCGCCAAACCAGTATATTTTTTCAGTCAATCATCAAGGTGGTGATATGATTGACACAAAAGACCGAAAAAAATACAAACCTTCGATTTTATACATATAAATTGATTATTTTCTCACCTCATGACACTGTATCTAGTTCAAACAAATATCATGTAAGTCGCATCGGCGCTAACTCAGTGTCAGAAGGCTTAGAAATACAAGAATTAACCGTTAACATTTATCATCGTGCACAGCCATTTCCAGATGAACGATTAGTAGTAATTTTCCTGATTGTCTTTATTAATTTGAAAATAAGTCCACGCATCAATCATAAACACTTTGTTAACTGAAATTGAAGACTTGAAATTGAGGGATTTCCGTACTAAAAATTTTTTTTTTAAAACGTGCTGAATCGAGGCGAAATAAGCTTTAAAAAAAAAATCGATTTCCGGTGTCGGAATTTGCACATTTGGCAGCCTTGCAGCGATACGGAGAAAAAAAAACAATTTTTTTTCCGGTTAAAAAGTGGTTGGGAAACTGTTCTTATGCCCGTATTTCTGCACCGGTGTCAGGCATGCAAATTCCAATCCCAGAAATCGTGTTTTTTTAGTTCATTTCAAATCGACTCAGCCCGTTTCCAGCACACTTTATTTTTTGGCCGATTTTTGCAAAAATACCATGATTAAACTCGGCCAAAAAGTTAAAAAATGCTGGAAACATGCTTGAATCGGTGCAAAAATGAGCTAAAACTTGATTTCCTGGAGCCAAAATTTGCATATCTAGCACCTTTGTAGAAATACAAGCAAAAAACAGCTTTTCTGGCTGAAAAGTGGTTGAGAAACTGTTTTTCCCCATATGATTCCGGGAATGAAAAACTTTAGTACCGAAATCCCGGTTTCAAAAAAATAATCCACTATTGCATGCTACAATTGTGTATAAAATCTGACTTCACAAATATTTTTAATTGTGCTCTACAACTTTGTAATTGGAAATTATGTTGTGTCTGTAATAATTTAAAACTTGAAGGCACCGAAAGTCAAATTTTAGGTCTGCATTGGATGGCATCTATTCACCTGCAAAAAATACGAACCTCCATCAAGCTCTGCACTAAGTCATGGGAACTGATTACAGTGTTTCAATCTCAAACTTTCCAGCAAATGTTTTAAATAGATTTTGCTGTAGTGCAAAACTTGATGGAACGTTCAATTTTTGTGTGTTGGACGGCTAGTCAGAGTGTAGTAGAAGAAGTTTTAAATTGAAAAGCTTATATTGAAGAAAAATCTTTCAAGTCACAAATTTCGTATCTGCATCAGAACCCAGAGATGTTCTGCAAGACTATCCCTTTAAATTTTTCCCCCTAACGGGTTGATTTGATGCTTCAAGGGTCAAGAGCAATCAATAAAGCAAAAAGACCACCAAAATTTTATCATGTAAATTTCTGTGATTTTGTTTGGAAGTAGTGGAACGTGTTGAGTTCGCTGACAAAAACATTCCAAGAGACTAAAGCCATTTTTACTGGCCAAATCACCCCGTTTGTCACCATGACAACTACCTGGACACCCATTTTGCACAGTTTCATTTGGAGCGAATCTCCAATTAATTACGATGACTTTCCTGGGCCATTTCATTAGTAATATTGACACCTAATGTCCACATTGCAAGTCCATTAAACTTCGCCGTTTTTTATAACATATTTGCAAAACATTTAAAAACATTATTTAACAGTTTTATCTAAATAAAAAATAAAGAAGAAAACGGAAAATTGACAACGAGTTAAACCACTTGAGCTGCTCATTAAAAATTTACATCTTCCCACTTTATTGTCTTCGGAATGGCGAAAGAATAAAAATTTCCGCGTGAGGCACGAAAAGTAATTAAAATTTCTCAATGGACTACCCGAGACGAATGCCTCAAAATGTGGAAATCTCGTCTCTGTTCACCGACGCACACAATGCTAATGTTTCCCTTTACGCAATTGACTCTAAGTTGCAATGATTAGTGACAGTTCCCTATAGTGCCTTCAATCAACCAGTGTGATTAATTGTTGCATTTATTTCCAACTCCCTTTTAACATCATTAATTTATCCAAGCACATGTGAAATTTTGTCGACGGTAATTCTAAATTCAAGTGTAATTCAGATATTTTAAAAATCTAGCCATAAATGTTATTTTCAAAAGCTTGTCAAGAGCATGTGTTTTCATTGAATTTATGCGAGTGAATTTCCCCGCGCATAGATTATCACCTGCGCGGTGTCTTTTTGTGATAATGTTAAAATTTTGTTACCTTTACCCCTCTGGGTGAAGATTTGGATTTTTGTAGTTGTGACTGATTTGGTCAGCTGACTATTCACGAACTACCGCGAATCCGCAAACATTTAAAAATTGTGCATTCGCGCCCATTTTGTGACAAACTTTACGGTCCTTTTTCCAGTGAATTGTTCTTTCCCAACACAAACAAAACAATTGTAAACCATAGCCGTGATGCAACTGTCGTCCACTTAGCAACCAGACACTGAATGCAACAGCAGACTGGCCAGAGGGAAAAGAAAATTAGAACCTTCTCGAAGTAGCTCACCACTCCAATTTAGAAAATCTCTTTAAACCGGCTAACAAATACAGACACATTTGTAATAATAATTTTGCCCCTTTCTCTCTTTATCTTAATAAAAAGACTTAAAAAAAGCCCCTATCTTTCAGTAAGCAAGCAACCATTATTTAGTAAATGCATCAGATTGCATAATAGCATCTGCTTTCGTGATAACTTTCCCCAAGCGACAAGCTTTTGTGAATTTGATGGTTCAATTATTTTCACACATCTTGTCTATCAGTATTGTCAAATGCAGAAAGTACTTGAACATACAACAATGACTCCAAGAAAAACCAATAAACGTTCATTTATAGCCAATAGGAGCAATCTCCGCTTTGTGAACTCTTCACACGTGACGTGTGTGGCGATTTTACACACGTAAAACTCAGAACTGTAGTTTCGGAAACAAATTAACAACGAATATGTTGCCGCCTGACACCGCAGAAAATTAAAATTCTGCCGAAGCAAAGTACCCAGCAAATGGGTGCCCAGCATGAGTTTTGCTTTTAAAGCATGCAGTTTATTCCTTTCTTTTAAATTTTTATACATTTTAGAAACCTTATCGGTCCATCATCAGGTTTCATCTTTTTTTTCTGCACAGAACTATTTAACCCCTTTTATGGTTGCAGCTAGCACTGGATTGCATATTAAAGGGACCACAATCCATACAGCAGCTTTTTCCACTGCTGTAAGCATCTGTGCATTTTGTACATTCGCACTCTGTGCATTATGCCTAGCACCTACACCTCGATTTGGGCTGCAGCGTTATATTAAACATCGTATGAAACGTGTGAAATTCTTGAGAGAAATTTTGATGCTGTAAAACAAAAGATAGAAACACAGCCGAAATGTGTTTAATCCATGTTTTATCACGTTTCAGGGTGGGAACGATGTGTCAATAAATTGCTGTTACTTAGCTACGCCAACATTAGTAAATTGTATACAGATGCATTAGTAAATTAGTTGACAAAGTTTAATAAAACAATCAAGCATTGAAAATGATGAACCAACAAGTGACCAGGGAAATGTACAACGTTGAAAATTTTTTTTTTTGGCTTACGTTTCGCATGGTCTCTCAACTGGATAGTTCACTAGATTTATCGCACGGGTACCATAAATAACGCTGCAATTTATTGGCACAACAAACCCAAATCGCAATCTAAATCTACAACAGAGCCACCTTGAATAAACGTGATAAAAAATATAACCTCAGATATTATCATCTTAAAGCTCCTCCCAACTCTTGCTCATCGTGATTCAAGCCGCTGGTGTTCCCACGTTTCACCTCATCAATGCAAGCCAATCCTAATCAAGTTTGGCGAGACAATTGAATTTCACGTTAACTCGCATCTCTGTGTTTTCTTTAGCATCAAATAAACCACCTCGGCTCATCAACATGCACATCAAGTATCAGAAAGAAAAGAGAAATGTCTTCCTATACATTTAGATATTCACGAACGTCTTCTATTGCATTCTGCACGTTTCTTTCCAACGACACTTTCGTGAAGCTGATAAGATAAAACTCGAAAGCTTGTTTATGGATTCTTCAAAGCGGGATTTCAGCAATACTAAGGGGATAAAACCTCGCAAATTCACCACAAAAATATACAAAATAGATATTTGTTTTTCAGATTAAATAAAAAAAGGCTATGTTTTACATAAATTTACTTAAATCTACTTTTTTATCTTATAATTTTCAATTACTCATTTCTAAATACGACAGAAACTATTCTAATAATGAATTTCCACTTCATACACACCACGACCTACAAAACATGATTTGTGCGCATATTGCAATTCCCTTGACGCCTACTATAATCAAATTACTGTGCACGTCGTGTGTCATCAATCATCATAATGTATCAATAAATTCATATACGGCAAACGCTCATCTATACTAGACATTATATTAACTATTCAAACAATAGCTTATTTACGTTCCTGGTTAATCTCACGTGAAAACCTAAAGATGCCAAGTCATGACATGCTTATACAGAACGTACTTAAACTATTACTCAAATTCAGAATAATTTAGTTCCTGTATTCACGGAGCAAGTATTAATATGAATTTTGGAAAGAAAAATGCCAAATACTTAACTCAATTCCATTAACCAGAGTAAAAAATATAAAAAAGCTATCTGTTGCGAAGAAGTTTCTAGAAGCCTCACTTCGCTTTGCTTTTCCAAACAATCAATAAAGGCTCAATAGTCAATAAACATCTAACTCCTCACTTTCAATATTACAAAGCCGTTAAATTCTTAGAAGTTCCACAAGCTTTCACGAGGCATAAAACCCTTGAAAACCAATGGAAAAAGTATCCTGTGTTTACTCTGAACCTTAAGGAAGAACCTCTTTCTATATGTTTTCTTAATTTTTTGTTGGTTGGTAGAATGATATATGCCACCAGGTGTTTGTATAAGCTCTAAGATAATTCTTTCTATCTGAAATTTAAAAAACGTTTAGCCTGCTGTTGTCCTTCGTTGTGTTATTTTACTCTTCACTTTCACACTGCACGAATATCATTAACTGTATTATCATATTTCTTCTTGAGTAGTAATTAGCAAATAACCTGCCATTAGAACTTCTCGAGCCTCGCTTGATTTGAAGTGAAAGATTTAAGTTAAGCTGTAAAAAGCCTAAAACATACACGTAGAATTGTTCAATGACGCTTTTCCTTTCATTTATTCACTAGCTTCCAACTCACATTTTCCTTTCGATCACTGACTTCAATGGGAAATCGATGCCATTTTCCTCTCGGATGACTATGCCAAACAGAAATATGCACGTTCCATTATCTTTCCTTTATAATTCCTCCTTTTTCTTTCATATATTATTACTTTTTTTATATAGATTCAGAAAAACAAATATTTAAGCTTTTCAATAACTCAGATTTAACAAATAAATGGAAAGTCACAACGCGAGACACTCCCCTACTCTAGATAACTAACAATATTAGACGGTTGCGAATAAATTAAGTTTAACCAAACCACTGTAATTGAAAATTTTCCAATGCTTTGCCTGCAATTTCAAAACGACATAAATTTCGTTTACGCAGATGATGGATTGACGTTTCGTGGCGAACAATCGAATTGGGCCATTGAGAAATTATTGAATATAGAATTAAGCCTAGTTTTCGTATTCTTCACTCATCTACCAATTTTCCATTTCTAAAAAATTCACTTTTTTTCTCTCGGTTCTTTTTTTCTGAAATCGAAATTCAAAAAACACGAAATAATCTTTCAATTCCGAAAAAATTCGAACATCGTCTCGTCTCTCACGTAACAATTTCGTCATAACCAATGGCAATTCTGTTTCCAAGCAGCGAAAAAAGCTTCCAGCTATAAACCTGCATATAAATTAAATGTGACAACTTCAAATTGATGAAGTTAGTCAATCCAACTTCAAACCATCAAATTTCATGAGTATAACGCACGAATAAATTTAAAATTGCCAAAAAAATATATTTAAAATTTAATTTAATCCCTCAACAGCGATTATTATATAAAAATCAGAACTGTAAACAGCAAACTTAATTTAGTGTTTCACTTGTTTTCAATCACTTAATACCATCATTTGCCGTCGAACCTGAATTAGTACCATCTTCATTTTTCCGCCCACATTTTTTCACTCAGCCTCGTGATCGACTCCTGCAGTTGAGGATCTTGATGAAAAATCGATAACTCTGTCACCCGAAAAATTAAAAATATACTGCCCCTGCCACCTCTACATCAAATAGCATAATAACAAATGACAGCTAAAATAATTAGTGACATTGAAGAAAACTAATGAAAATCTTCCAACCAAGACCAAAACAGAACTGCACCCTATTAATTACCTAATCAAGAGACTTTTCCCCTTGCAGAGACTTTTCCCATTGCTCGATAATCTTTAAAGCATACACACAAAAATGTCAAAACGAAAAAATTAATCCCTTTACTTCTTCCTTTTAAAAAAAAATTAGATTAAACTTCAATCATTAGATGAAAATAAAAACATAGCTCTCGGATTTAAAGTGGAAAAGTGTTAAAATGGTTCTGATAATGTATTAAGAAACTTTAAATACCTAACTATAATCAATCCACTCGATTAAATGGACCTCTTCTCTTAAGAGTCGAGACTCGATAGTGAAGAGGCCCCATCGAGATAAGTGACTAAGTGAGTGTGATGTCATCTAACCGAACATTCATTTCAGCTTTGCACAAAATTATGTAGAACGTTTTAGAAGTTTATAAAAGTAGGGGGCAGATAAATTATCACATTTTGATAACGTCCGTTTCAGAGAGGACTATTGGGACTATGAAAATAAACTCACCCTAAATACTCAAATAAAATATTTAACAACCGTAAACACTTATTTTGACACTATGCGCATTAAACATTGTTAATTTTTGTTGTTTAAATGTCACGCGCATGCCCACTGCGACTAAAACCCGACCAAATCGGCCGCCATTTTTCAAGTTAGATCGAGACAAGCAGTTTTATTTCAATTTGTTATTTAAACTTGTTTACTCTACATTGCTTTATGCGCCTACTACAAATTCTCAAATAAATACGATGCCATTTTCAATTTTAGATGGAAGATTAAATATTGATCAGATTTTAAATTTCAATACAAAAAAAAAATCTATCCGCTTCCGGCGTTCTGTAATTCCAAAATGCATTTTCAAGCGCGATTGATTGAAAGATGGGAATATTTTATACAATAAAGTACGATCAATAATGTAGAGAAGAAAATATAATCATAATCAATACATGCTAATTATTTTTTCCGCAAAAAATGTTACCAGAAGTAATTTCCTGAAGAATTTTCTATTAGCTGCATCTTTGCAGTGTGTGTTCAGCTTAAGGAAATAAACGGCCCGACAACATCGACGTGACAACACAATCTAGCATTTCAGTTAAGAGTTAGTATAGGGATATTCAGACAAACCCAGAGAGCGTAAACAGGCCTGCCTCTCTGTTTGGACATTCGAATTGGAAAGTTAAAAATAAATTCTCCTTTCACACATCCACAACCCGATAGCGCAGAAAACTCAAAACAAGTTTAGCGGAAGATACTTCTTCCCTACAATAGTACAATTATGGCACATCTACTTCATTTCCCACCTTCGAGCGACTTAACCCTAATTCCAGAAAATCTCTCAAAACCTTTCATCAGATGTAAACGGGTGCCTAAATAATACCCGTATCTTTGACGTCATAGCAGTGGACTATACTGCGGCTAGAGAACAATGACATCTCCATAAGGTTTCATTAATTTAAGTTTTCTATTCTTTTCTCCCGTTATTTAATATGAGTGCCGTTTAGATCGATCGCTAACTCGAGAATAAAGTCACTTTAATCATAAAATTCATAAAAAGAATTCAAACCCAGTTAAAAGATGAATTTACCTCCGTCTTTGGAACAACGCAGTAAATGTGTTTGCATTAAAAATTTATAAACTAAATGCAAAGGCTACAATAAATTCCAACTATCCTAGCAAAATGGTTTATCCAATGGAAGTGCAATATCCTCAATTCAATAATTTTCGCAAATATTTACTCAATTGAATGGAAAAATTTAGCTCCATCGATAAGTCCCGAGTCCATTTAGTATTGAGGAATGCTTCTGATTGGTTCGTGAATTGGTTTCCGTTTCGTGTAAATAGTTTTCAAATCTATTTTCACTCGCGATCGCCCCGAACTTCAAAATGGAACCATGGACAAACTTTCTTCGGCTCACTCGCACAGCTTCCGGCAGGATATGGTATAGTGGGAGGAAAAAATATTAGATTTTTTTCTTCTAACATCTTTAAGATACTTCTTTGGTGACCTCGCACCATCGATTCCATACAAAAAAGCTCAATTGCAAACCCGTCCACAACTTGAACCCATGCACCATCGTGATAAAATTACCATACTAACAACTCACTTTACTATAAACACCTTAAAGCGACCAAATCAAATTTCAATCTACAAATGTTGGTTTTTAAGCTTTAAAACACAACGCGTTTCGTTTCTACATGCTATGGCACTTGCATAAACAAGCCATACATATATCAAAAACACGAGGGGGGAACCCATAAGCGCCTTTACCGCTCATTAAAATGCATCATCATTTAAAAATGAAGCAAAAAAACATGAGAAATTAAAGATGCTTTAAATGTATTTCAGCATATATGGGCTTATTTTAAAATGCACATAATATTTCTTAGAAAAAAAGTAATACTTATTCCTCTCCCCCTTCAATAACCATTTTACAGCACGAGCATTGCAAGATTTGCTCACTCCATGCATCCCTCTTTTATACCCATCATCGACAATAGTAGTCCCATCCTATACAGGATATGGCAAGACGAAAGAATATTAAATCCCAAACTAAGGGTACTTTTCTCTGGTGAATTTACTCCATCGATTCTGTACAAAGACCAACTGCAGACCAAAATCAGGAATTACGAATAGCGTGAGCAGCCTGTTAGAAATAGGTTTGAATTGCCTTTTTTTAGAACTTAAATTTAATTAAATCACTTAAAAAAAAGTAGGAGTTCCTATCACCATGCACGAGATTAGGCTAAATGTTTAGCTCGCTTGCCTCTGCTCTTGAAGTGGGGTCAAAGTCCTACTTAAATGAGAAGTAAAGCCTTCAGTCTTTGCACGTTGGTTTCACATAAAGCGTTAAGTTAAAGAATTCACATTTGTTTGGCACTAACTTATGGCGTAATGTGATTCACTATACGCTGTTCTTACATTATAATCCGCTAGAACGCTTAGTGCATTCCACGTAACGGAATTTTTCTGGGTCGCTGTAAAATCTTCCGCTGTGTTTGCAGAATCCAATTTCCCCCTGCAAATGGACAGCTGAGTTGGCCCACAATTAAAAATAAATAAATAAACTAAATCGCACTTCACTTACCAATAAGAATCGAATGGTTCTATTCTAGTCTAGTCTAGTCAGCCGGCACGCTTCCAATTATTTTGGATTTGTGCACTAATTGCTAAGAATTTCCAAGTTAGTTTCCGGAAATGGAAAAGCAAAACCTTTTCCCTGCAAATACTCCATGCAATAACAAAGCTACTTTAACTTCTCTTTAACTACATAACAAACCAAATTTCCCACGAGTCTACAACTGAAAGCTGATGGTGGAATTCCCTAGTTGATTTAATACAAACAATGAGAATTGAAAGAGATTCCAATGCATTAGAGATATATTTCAACTGCCCCTTACGTGCAGAACAAAAGGAAAGCCGTACGCAACAGTCAATGCCAAAAGGGCTATTCAGTGTCGTCGGTTCAATGATGGATGAAAGCGTGGTCACCCAAAAGCAAGTTCCCTATTAATCCGATTTTCCCCAAAGAATCATGTTCATTTCAAGTGACATGTTGTGGTCGGTATTAGCACATTTTCTAATGAAATAGAAGACAATTTTCCTGATTTTGGAGTCTTAAAGCTCGCGCGAGGTCAATAGACGCCACTCTAGAGAAAAACTGCTGACTAGGTGAAAATCCACAATGTGCGAGCTACAAACACGTTTCACATGTTAAAAAAGGGCGGCCTATGTAGTGCACGATGGGGATTAAAAAAATATAAATTTATAGAACAACGTAATGCATATTGTTGCAGGTGAAACAAGTAAAAAAAATTGATTTTTTTTTTTTTTTTTTTTTTTTTTTTTAAAAAAACAGGCATTTTGATTTACACGTGAAAACTTGAAGATGTTTCTCAAATAAACACGTAAAAAATACTATTCCGATGAGATTTCATAAATAATGTTGCAGCTGCTCCAATACTATACACATTGATTCGGTGTAGAATCTATTTTCAACACAGCACATTAAAAATTTTCACAATCACGGCAAATAGAAATTTAAATAGATAAATAATTACAATCGTTTCTAAAAAAATTATAAAATATTTCTAATATTTCAAAAACATCAAATTATTGTTTGCTCATATTGGAAATCCCCCGAGTGGTTTGTTGAAAGTAAGAATGCTTAAATGAAGAATTTTAGCTACTTACTCATATTGCTGTTTATCCGAAAAACCATCTTATCGAGTTGAGTGAAGGATTTTTTTAGATTCCCGTACAAAGTCATAACACTCATGTCATTCTAGGTGGCCATCATTTTTTTAAAAGTAGTTTTCTTCTGGGAAACATACACAATTGATCACGAAATTGTACAATATCACAAAGTACACTCACAGATGCGTTCCCCAACGCAGAATCCAACATCTGCTAGAGAAATGAACCAGCACGGATGCTGCACAACTTCTGCTCCATCTGGTGAGTTCCATTACGCGCTTGCCATCTAGTGTCGATAAGAAGGATTCCTATCAAAATAGGTACGAAAAAAAGAATTTATAATTGAAATAAAGTTAACACATCAAAACATAGCTAAAAGAAATAATTAAAATTGAAATAAAGTTAACACATCAAAATATGACCTGAAAGAAAAAAATAAAATTAATTTAGAGTTAATGCCGGTACATCAAAATAGATATTAACAAAGAAAACATTACAAATTAGCAAATACGACACAGTTTTATGTCTTGAACTTATCCCGATCATAATATAAAATTATAGACATAAATCCGTAGTAAAGTGTGTGATGGCGTGGAAATGAAAAACCACAACTCAAAATGTGCGTAGAATTTCAAGTGACACGTAATTCATTAATTAAAAATTATGACGTTTATAGGAATGCAGTACAGTAATTCCAAATAAACTGGTAATAATAAATAAAATTTGGTCCACTTTAGAACATCCATCGACGTCGAGCTCGAGTAAAGTCCTGCTAGATGAGGTCGTGATCTCGTAATTCCCAGACTGGAACCGCATCTGCATCTACTGACTGGACAATGCCTCCTTATCTTGACAATAACATTCATCTTGAAAACACATATATCCAACCTGAAAGGATTAAAACTGATGAAAAGTTAAATCATCAAAATACACCTGAAAGAACGAATTAAAAAATGAAC